>CM049410.1:2497500-2525000 GCA_026929865.2 Hyperoplus lanceolatus
TAACTGCTAACAAATGTCATTGTTGTGACATTACTTAAGCATAATCAACCATTTATTAATGCTCTTTGTGACCCTTATTGTAAAGTGGGAACCATTTATCCATTAAGTAACACTTAATAAATGCACACCAGTGCTGAATAGGCATTACTGAAGCATAATTAACCATAATAGGCATTACTTAAGTGTAATTAACCATTTATTAATGGACTTTGTGACCCTTATTGTAAAGTGAGAACCATTTCGCATGAATTAACTCCTAATAAAGGCATACTAGTGCTGATTGAGCATCACTTAAGCATAATTAACCATTTCTTAATGTTATGTGTGACCCTTATTGTAAAGTGGGAACTATGTATCACTTGTTACACTTAATAAATGCAAAATAGTGCTGAATAAGGATTACCTAAGTACAATCCATCAATCAACAATGCTCTTTGTGACCCGTGTACATTCTCTATATTAACAATATTAAACATACTAAAATATTCCCAACTGGAAATCAATTCATGACAACAATCTGTTATCAACACAATTCAGTCACAATTTAAAAAAGAAAGAAAATGTTATTTTATTTAGAATCTTTAGTTTTATTTGGAAACACGGCTCTCACATTTGACATGAATACCGTCAAAGAACTCCAAAATAGTTTATTCAACTAATTATATCAAGTTTAATGATTTTCTCTGAAAGTAACAAACAGGAGGAAATGGATTACTAACAGCAATGGTGAAACACACTGACTCAACAGTTAGGTTTAACAGGTAAATATTGTATTTTCTACTCTCTCTTCCTTGAAGTGTATATATCATTGTTGCAACATAAACAAAAATAAAATACACAAAGAACATAACAGTTCCATTTTTAATTATGGACTAAAGATAAAACAAAATATTGATCATTCTCTTGTGACTAAACACTAGTTTAACCTGGCCCTATCACTGTTATTTGAATGAGCACATATGTATTTAATTTAACCTTTATTTATACTCGAAAGATCAGTTGAGGGGTGACCCTCATTTATAATCTCTCGCTCTCTTTAGATCCAGTTCTTGGCTTTGCTGACCACTCCAGGCCTGGGTGCTCCTCTCCAAATGAAGCAGTTGGGCTGGAATCCAAGAATCTTGTCTAATCACCAAGTTGATATACATGGAAAAAATTAAAATAATCAGTTAACAGTTCAGATGCATTTGTTTCCTTTATCTAAATCATTATAGCATAGCATTACGGTTCCACATTATGTATTATTATTATAACATAATGCATTGCATTGCTTAACTGAAATATCTTTGGTACCTTAATCAAATAAAATTCTTACTGAACCTTTAAATAGTTCACACTATTTTTTCATTCAAAAAACATGTAATCTCTATGACCATTCTACACAACACATGCTCAGCTTTAGCTCATTTTAGCAAGAAATAGCAACATGCACTTTGCATATGGAATAATGCTAACATTTATTCACATACAGTTTGGTGTCCATGAACACACACTTTATTTAGCCACCACTACAATTACTGCTAAAAATTACCTGTGAAGCTAGCCAGCACAAGCCTCATGCTAACGCTGCTCATATAGCAGCGCGCTAATGCTAACGTTGCTATGCTAGCGGGAGGCTGTGTCGCTAATATATTTCAAAGTATTCTTACACACACACAAACACAACTATATCATCTCACTAACACCTTAATTAACTCACCAATAATTTCATTTGGCTAATAGCAGCATAACTGTAACCACCACAGGTCTTTTGTGTGAGAATAATGGGTCGGTCAGGTCAAGCTGGCTTTAAGCATGTAGCTCAGCTGCTGCTTTTACTGTCCTGGCACACATCCGTCTTTCTATCCTCCCAGTGGCCAGGATCCAGTAAAAAACGGGATCTATAGGTGATTTATATGATCAATAATATGCTATTGATAATCAACAATGGCTGTAGAGGGAATGCATGTATGTATGCAATGTATTTTCAACTTTGGGAAGGTGAAAATATGTTTGGAGACTTTACTTAAGAAAAAAAATGTCTTTACAAACCTTATTGACATTAGGATTACCCACGTTTTTCAAGCACTTGAACTCGCCCAGCGATCAGCCAGCAAGAAAGAGGGTGTGTGTCTGGACAGTGAAGCAGCAGGCCAGCAGCTATGTGCTTTATTCTCACAAAAGACCTGTGGTGGTTACAATTACAGTATGCCGCCATTAGCCCAACAACATTATTGGTGAGTTAACTAAGGTATTTGTGAGATGATATAGTTGTGTGTGTGTGTGTATGTAAGAAATGAATAATGTGAAATATATTAGTGATTCAGCCTCCCGCTAGCATAGCACCGTTAGCATGAGGCTTGTGCTGGCTAGCTTCACATGTAACTTTTAGCAGTAATTGTAGCGGTGGCTAAATAAAGTGAGTATTTATAGACACCAAACCATATGTGAACACATGTAAGCATTTTCCATATTCAAAGTGCACGTTGCTATTCCAGGCTAAAATGGGCTTAAGCTGAGCATGTGTTGTGTAGAATCGTCATAGAGATTACATGTTTTTTGAATGAAAAAATAGTGTCAACTTGTTAAAGGTTCAGTGAGAATTATATTTGATTAAGGTACCAAAGATATTTCAGTTTCAGCAATGCAATGCATTATGTTATAATAATAATACATAATGTGGAACCGTAATGCTATGCTATAATGATTTAGAAAAAGGAAACAAATGCATCTGAACTGTTAAAGCAGCAACGAGTAACATTTAAATATCTTTTAAACAGCCTCATGTTTCCTCTCATAATCATAAATTACCTTTAACAGCAAACGAGACCATCTGTGTAAAGAAAGACTTTTTTATATAGTTTTTATTACTGCATTTGATCTGGTCGTACACCCAGTCCGATTTTCGGTTCACGCGTGCATGCTCTATGGTCACATATCCGTATTGGTCGCAGATTTCAGTGCGGCGCAGGAACGCGATTTGAGAGGCCTTGTTTGAGACAGTTGTTTGTTCATAATGACTGATAACGGGGCTGAACCATCAAAGAAAAAAAAGAAAATGCAATGAAGAAAAGCTAAAAGGGAGAGTGATAGGCGGGCGGGAGGGCGTTGCCAAGCAACGTATACACAATTTCACGCAGCGAACCTAGACTGCAGTGTTTACTCCTAAATGAATGCGCGGTAGCCTACTAAAACAAAGTTTACTTTGCCTCACCAGCATCATCAGATGACCATTATTCATCTGAAATAGTCATTATTCACAACATAAACACATTACCTCATTGTGATCCATACTAACTAACTGCCATCTCTCGTTCATTCGCTTGGTGTGAGGACACGGACTCGTTCAGCTCCGTGAGAGGTGACAATGCATCAAGTCATTGCAATCAGGTGTGTTTAGCACTTACTGCCATTAGTTGATGCTGTGTCACCCATAGACTCACAGAGCCGAAAAGAGGCCGGTGCCCTCCACACTTTCAACACACGGACACGCACCATATTGCTTCCTGATTATTTGAATCTTGCACTCCCTGCACGAGCTAGAAAACAGCTTCACGACAGCTGGCGTCGTTAAAATACTACCGCTTTTGTTCAAAGGTGTCGCCAACGTGCCGACTTACTCGTAGTGGCTTTAACTGATTATTTAAATTTTTTCCATGTACATCAACTTGGTGATTAGACAAGATTCTTGGATTCCAGCCCAACTGCTTCATTTGGAGAGGAGCACCCAGGCCTGGAGTGGCCAGCAAACCCAAGAACTGGATCTAAAGAGAGCGAGAGATTATAAATGAGGGTCACCCCTCAACTGATCTTTCGAGTATAAATAAAGGTTAAATGAAATACATCTGTGCTCATTCAAATAACAGTGATAGGGTCAGGTTAAACTAGTGTTTAGTCACAAGAGAGTGATCATTATTTTGTTTTATCTTTAGTCCATAATTAAAAATGGAACTGTTATGTTCTTTGTGTATTTTATTTTTGTTTATGTTGCAACAATGATATACACTTCAAGGAAGAGAGTAGAAAATACATATTTACCTGTTAAACCTAACTGTTGAATCAGTGTGTTTCACCATTGCTGTTAGTAATCCATTTCCTCCTGTTTGTTACTTTCAGAGAAAATCATTAAACTGGATATAATTTGTTGAAGAAACTATTTTGGAGTTCTTTGACGGTATTCATGTCAAATGTGAGAGCCGTGTTTCCAAATAAAACTAAAGATTCTAAATAAAATAACATTTTCTTTCTTTTTTAAATTGTGACTGAATTGTGTTGATAACAGATTGTTGTCATGAATTGATTTCCAGTTGGGAATATTTTAGTATGTTTAATATTGTTAATATAGAGAATGTACACGGGTCACAAAGAGCATTGTTGATTGATGGATTGTACTTAGGTAATCCTTATTCAGCACTATTTTGCATTTATTAAGTGTATCAAGTGATGAATGGTTCCCACTTTACAATAAGGGTCACACATAACATTAAGAAATGGTTAATTATGCTTAAGTGATGCTTAATCAGCACTAGTATGCCTTTATTAGGTGTTAATTCATGAGAAATGGTTCTCACTTTACAATAAGGGTCACAAAGTCCATTAATAAATGGGTAATTACACTTAAGTAATGCCTATTGTGGTTAATTATGCTTCAGTAATGCCTATTCAGCACAAGTGTGCATTTATTAAGTGTTACTTAATGTATAAATGGTTCCCACTTTACAATAAGGGTCACAAAGAACATTAATAAATGGTTAATTATGCTTAAGTAATGTTACAAAAATTACATTTGTTAACAGTTAATTAATGCTTATTATTATATTAATCAACTGTTGGTTCATGCTTAATTAATGGGTTAAATAAGGTTAATATAGGATATTTATAAACATTACATAATGTAGTAATTAATACCTTAGTTAACATGAATGCCATTAGTAAATGCTTACTAGACACATTAGTTTAACATTTAACTAATGGTTGGTTAAACCTTATTAAGCATTAACTAACCATTAATTAATGTACCCTTATTGTAAAGTGTTACCATGTTTCTTAAAACATGCACATCCCCTTCTTCAATCAATCCTCAGTAGATATTGTTTGATTGTAGCAATGTTTTTTTTTTCAGTTCGAAACAAACACCTCGCCACAACAAAACAGCAAAGGAAACAGTTATTGGATGCTTTGAAAGTTATGCGGACATGGTTTCTTACATTATACCCCCCCCCCCCCCCCGCATGCTTGTTAGCGCCAGCTAGCTTTGACTGATTACTCTGTGCTGTCAGTGATAGCTCGGGTCATTACCACCAAGAGTTATGATCTTTCTTCACATGGCTGATAGCACTGGAAAGCATCCAAAACCTTTTACCAACCCCGAACCAACTGAATGAAAACACACAGCGCTTCTTATGAAGAGTGGAGGATTACAAAGCAAACAGGCAGGAGCAGCTAACCACCAGTAACTATAGGCAGGACCATTGTGGCAGTCTGCACACTGAAACTGAAAACCGACACACCCAACTTCTTTGAGGGAATCACCAGGACATAGGTGAGCTATTTTAGAACCCTTTTTTTTTTTTTTTTTTTTTTTAAAGATGAATTACCAAAGCCTGTGGATGTTGACGGGAGTATTTTCTGTTCACTCAAATGATCCTCACAAAGAAGTGTACAGTAGTTCTGTTGCAGCCGTGTCTCAAGCAAAACAGCTGACCTACAACAAAACCACTTGGGTTTAATTTCATCGTTGCATTTAATGAAAATACAAATTGTGATACCATGAAACATTAGGCTGGGACGTCAGTTTTTATTGGAACCCCCCCCCCCCACACACACAATAATTCAACTACTATGTTACTATGTGAATAGCTTTAGTTTGGTCATGCATATTGTAATTCAGCTAATAAACATACACTGATAACATTTTTGTTATTCGGTTAATTTGGCTATTAAAACCTAGCCCTGAAACTTTGATTACACCAGTTTTTCAGGCCTTGACTTCATTGCTTATGTCTGGGCATCAACGTGAGGAGCAAACTCTCGTTGTTAAGGCATCAGTCAGGTTTTTGCATATTTATTAATAACCATGACTGGCCTGCCTCATGTTAAAAGTCGAGTCGAGACTTGTGTTACAGTCGTAGCATATTACTTCTGCACTCTTCTGTTGTTGTGACAGAATGAGTCAGCCTAAGTTCTAGCCCAGCCCTGGTATACAGTTTTGGGCTCCACCTGCAGGAGTGGCCATATGACTATTCTTTGGACTGCTCCAGCTCCAATAGCAAACATGGGACTGAGCGACGAGTGATACAATTAGGGATTAGGTGGTTTTGGTTTTTTGGACACGACCCTAAGCTTGGCTGCCTGGAAGGAGGACTTCTTAGTGCAACCAGCAGGATAGGCAATTTGACTTTTGGGAATATGAAGGAATGGGAGTTAACGCCTTCAGTGCTCCTTCGCCTATGGAAGCCCCTGCCCAAACAAGAGGAAACACTAAAGCTATGAAGTCAGTCAGGTTCATATGTCATCAGGAGTAGCTGACAACGCCTGTCCACAAAAGAAAATCGTCAGGTCATCTCACCGGACAATCTCTGGGTCATCACAGCTGGAAAAGCAGGGAATGTGATCCAGCTGCTCGCAAGAACTTCATGCTTTTTGTCATAGCCTGGGTTATAGTTTGTGTCGTGGCCTTAGGTTTGGTCAGAATGCAGTGTCAAAACACTCGGTTCACTTTGAAACCACAGACAGATGCATTCCTCCTGCAGATGCATTCTCTGCTTTCCAGGATGTGTATGCATACGACTCTTTCCATGCGTTGCCAGTTCCTTGGAGGCTGAACTACCTCAGTTTGCTGCCCTTTGGTGTTAGTGTTTCCCCACTTAGCGGCTATCAGATAACATGCCACAAGGGCAGGCAGAAGAGGAGCCCTCCAGTCCAGACCCTAGGCCTGCGTTTACAGATTGCACACTTGCCAAGGCCTTAAACAATTCCTGCACAAGGACACTGATACTAGACTGACTGCCTGTTTGGTCACAGACCATACATCTGCACAAAACACAAGACAGGCTCATGGATTCTTTCACTTGCTTGACAAGTAGAACCGGGCCTCACATGGTAATACGCAGCATGCATTGATAGGCTCTAAGATCTCTCTGCTGCACAATGTGAAAGCAACATAATGTGTGCAGGTCTGTGCGCAAGTGTGAAGCAGGATCACATTTAGAGCATCTGCACCTTGCATGCTCGAGCTCACCTCTCCCATTTCAAAACCTTGAAGCTCCAAAATGGACCATGACCGAGCTGAAGATCATAGCTGCATTCCAATAGTAGTTGCACTTCCCCTCGTTCATTTACCCTCAGCCCTTGGTATGACGTAACAGCATATGTTGCACGGAGGGAACTTGGAGAGGGGAGGGAGACTGGGCGGGGGAGGAGCGGCGGATTTAAATGGAACCCACTTGCCCATTTGCCCTTGTAGTCACCGGCAGTTACATAGGTAAATCTGAATGCAAATAATACAGGATTATAACATTCTGCTAAGGTAGCCTATGTTGCAGAAAGTCATTTCCATAGCATAACAAACATTGATATTCGACACGGTAACTCAGATTATCAAGACATTGTTACTTACATATGTAAATTGTTTGCTCCGACATATTTTCTTATTTATGTTAGTTTCAACCAAAAACATTTGTTTTAAATAGTCCTCTAATTGGCAGCCATCTGTGTTATAGCAGCAATGTGTAAACTGCAATACATTCACTGGATTGTTCGTATGGAAATAGGATAGCCTAATTGAGGCGTTTCGGAATATATTTATATATATATATATATTTGTCCTGCAGGTGGCCGCGATGTCCCTAAAAGCATACAGTCTACCGGAAAATAAAAGGAGAAGAAGAACAAGACTAACTGCAATGCACTGTGGGTTATATCCACCTCGGAGTGACCATGGGCCTATCCGAAAAGTCTTTTTTGCATAGGAAATTTCCTTTCCTATCGAGATGAACCGGAAGTACTCGGCGGATAGGTGATCCGAATTCTCAAAATGCTTAGGAAAGGCATAGGAAAGGAGCCTCGATTCATCCTTTAACCCTCCTTTAGCATAGGTTACCCAGGACCAACCTATGCTAAAAGGAAAGGAGATAGTGGTATCCCATAATCCTTTTCGGCGGCAAGATTTAAAGCAACAGGCCACCGCCGGAGTTTACCGACTCTACACGAATACGAACAAGAGGTAAAACAGAAGAGAGGAGAGGAGAAGAGAGGAAGATTTAACTCGGCTAAAACAAAATACCCCCCCTCCCCCATTAAGATAATAGAGAACTCATAAAAGACCAACATCATAATAGTTATTTTCGTAGCACATAATTTACACCATAAGAAAATAAAATACCAACTTCACATTTAATGAAGTTACTGGGGGCAGTTCATTTCAACATCAACATAAGTGTAGCCTCTTTTTATTCCACATGTGAATTGGGATATATGGGAGTGATTCTCACTCTGTTGGTGACAACCTGATTAAAATCAATATGAAAAGAACGCTTGGATCAAACGAGCGCTTGTTGTAGTCAATTTTCGGAGAATAGTGTAGTCTCCAGTCTCACGCTAGTGACTCACGTCAGCAATACTCGCCATCGCGCAATGACGTCGGTTAGGAAAAGTGGAGTCAAATTCATTTGAAACAGCGCTGTCCTTTCCTATGTTCGATAGGAAGCACCTTTCATCTCTCCTTAACCCCGATGACGTTTAGGGTTTTAAGGTATAGGAAAGGAGGCTTATAGGTTAGGAGATTGGACTTTTCGGATAGGCCCCATGGATGTTCACTTGATCACTCAGCCCTCCGAGGGTCTATATCACGAAGTTCACTTCAGTTTCCAGACACTTGGAACGACACTTAAGATGGTGGCGGGCAAGTGCCTAGGGCAAGTGAACGAGGGCATGTTGAACGGGTATTGGAACGCAGGGCTAGAATTGGCTGCGAGCTAAATCAGATAAAGTGGGCCAATATGTTTCAGAGGGGAGAGGGCTCAATTTCTTTCTCCACAGAAATGGGCTTGTCCCTCCATGTGAAGCAACAACTAGCAAATAAATCAGAGACATACGGCATGACGAACTCCACATTGTGGCACCCTAGTGATCCTAAACATGTGCTAATGATTAGCCCCTGGCTTCCTGTTGGAGTCGATGTCATCGGCGCACACATCCCAACAGGCGGGACCGGCTCACAAACTTTTGCTCAGAATCACAGCGATCCTGGCCTCAGGGGTTTGGAATGGAGCAATACGTGGAGCAGTGAAAGAATTCAATTTGAATCGCCCTTGCTCTCATTCCTCAGTTCTCACAGCTCTGTTATCTGGGGATACATATCTAAGCTGCATCAGATGCACTAGACTAGAAGATAGTTGTTCTTAATTACATTCAAAAGTTCCTGAATAAAACACTCACGGTCATATGATTCATTGCTTTGAGAAACTGCTGCTGAAATCCCCTTCAGCTCCCAGAGAAAGACACCGTTCTTGTCTATTCATTATCAGTGGTTTCCTCATGTCTGCTGATGTGTGCTACATTTTCCAAATAGTGAATCTGTGCTCTCTTCTGGCAGCTAATGGTGTGGCACTTCCTTTTCAGGCTGCCAAATCCAACTTTAAATAAAGAGAGGTGTGTGCCACTGGATATTCTCTTTCCTTCAATGTTGCAATGCCAGCACTTTGTAGCTTTTGCAAATGTATCGTACCTGGAGACTGAGGTGCAGACTATTACTGGCTATTAAGGCGTTTATTTGTTGTACATTTAGAAACAATTATATACATAGATGCCTTTGGGGTCAAAGGTCATGATACGCCAATGTAAACACCTAGCATTTAGCTCATTCACTCTATGAGATAAGGTTTTTTCACATCATTAGCACTAGTGAGTTCAGCTCGGGTATCTCGAGGTCATCTAGAGGTTTGTGCACAAAGTGTGTAAGCCAATAAGTGCTGAAGTCTGTGTAAAGTGTGTCAACAGATTTTTAGCTTCATGATAGCTATCAATAGGCTAGCTGTTGTCTTGTGTGACAGAGAGAAAGGAAGCTGAAGAAAGAACATTAATAAGATCATCCTTGAGCATGCTTTCTGAACAGGCTTTTATTTTATCTCAGTCTAGATCACTGCTTGAGTTATCTAGCTGGCTGCTGATACATACAACTGGATTGCAAATTTGATAATGGAACACTCATGGTGTTTTGCTTTCCCCTCTGTATTTGTAGTACAAAATGGCTGGTCGGACTTGGTTGCCTTTGGGGGACTGTGGTGCTCACACATATGTGATGGCTAGCCTAATGACTGTACAGCGGCCTGGCCAGAGGAAACTGTGGCTGTGCCGAAAAGCCTGGCTTGGATCAGAGAATCTGTGTTGTGTGTGCTCATCCGCCGGCATCGGTCTGGACTGCAGCCCGGAGCAGCCACTCACACAAGCTGTGCACCGAGCTCCACTGACAGCTCCTCTCAGTGGCAGTAAGGGGTGAGTGTGTGGAGGAGGACAGTGAGGACGGATTGACGAATACAATCCACAAACTCACAACCATTTGGGTATTATTGCTTTAACAACCCTCCTCCTACCCTTATGTCAACCCAAACACTAAATTGTCTCGCCCTGACTCTTAGGCAATTATTTGTGAAAAATGAATCATGATACAATGACATGACTTTGGTGACACCCTGACTTTTCTGCTGGACTCACCAGCAGGTTGACATTTTGGACAGTCACAACAAAATAGGATGAATTACCTCTAAATCTGGTACTCACTTTTCATGGTGCCAATACACAGGTCAGAATGTTAATTTGTCCAATTATTATTTATGACCAAATACATGCAACATTTATACCATTCCCATCAGCTGTACTTTAATGCTTATTGGCAATGACATGCTAACAGGCTAACCCCAAACAGTGACTGACTAGTTACAGCCTCACAGAGTCAGTGGCATGGTTGCAGATTCTTGGTATTCCCTTTTCATTATTTGTATAATGTCATAATGACATGGCTTCTCTGCTTGAGTATGAAATGATGAACAAATCATAATAAGATGGGAACAAATAGAAAAACAGTGGTGACAGCCATAACTATGCACAAACAGAAAAAACCTTTTACCACAGAAACCAAAACCTGATTGCAGGGCGATATCTTCAGAATCTAGAGCATACACATAAACAGCTTTTCATTAAAGATGACCACAATCCCCGTAAAACACGGATCTTACAGGTTTTAACTTAACCGCAAGACAAACTTAAAAGTATCCTCCCCAAAGCAGCATCAATTTAAAATCTTACAGACTACAGCATTAGACCACTTCAGCAAGATTTAAGACATAGCAGATCCCACCCACTCCCACCCCAGCCTAACATTACTCTGGGCCCACAGTGATGAGAGATGGTGGGATGTATTGTTATGCTTTATGCATTCCAGATGAGTTTTTAGGCTGCTCCCTCCCACCCATATGACTGTTTCAAAACATGTGTTCCACTAAGTCCCTTTATGTAATGAATTTCAGCCTTTCACGACCAAAGAAAAGTTGGGTGTGGTCAAAAACAACACGCAGTGTTAGAAAGAGAGAAAAAAACATCCATTGATTTTTAGCGTTTCCTCTCCTGTATAAAATCTTCTGAAACAAAAATGTTTGTAGAAGAATGACTACAAATAGGGACTCAGAAAATCCTCCAAGACCAGCAAACTGAGGTTTAGAATGTGCAGGCGGAAAAATGACGTTCAAACCCGTTATTGGCCATATGGTGAAGTCAAATGGTGAACTCTGAGAAGAAAATACAGCATGGCAAGCTTGATTTGAACCCTCTACATTTTGCAGTGTTGTGGGGGGATTGGATGGAAAGACTTAATTGAAAACAGAGGTTTGTTTTTATATTTTCCCATTATAAAGCCACCCTTCCAAAACAATTACCTGGGCTCTCATTACAGTAGGCCTACATTGCAGCTTCAGCCTTGTTAAAAAAACAACTGGGCTGCTGCCGTCTATCGGGCTTAATAACTAATGTATAGAAGAATACCACAAGTACAAACATGTGTTGGACACACACACACACACACACACACACACACAAGCAAACACATAAGTTGGAGATGCATGTTCATGGAAAACAGTTGCATATTTGAAGCCACAAACAAACTCTCTCTCTCTCTTTCACTCTCTCTCTCTTACTCCTTACTCTTACACACACAGAAAGTACACATACAATCCCAAATGCAGCTGACAACCTAAAATGCCACTCTGGGGATGTGGGGGTTTTCCGTTGAGAATATTTAATTCTCTGAGGTCATGGTTGGGTTTGTAGATCTCCAGTCTGTTAAAAAAAAACGGCACACATGGTCTGTGAGAGGAGGGAGTGAATGAGCCGCGCTGGCCAAGTCATGACAATCACCAGACTAACTGCAGTGTAATTGTTGCCCAACGAATGACAGACAAACTGGAAACTCTGTGGTGACGGTAAGGCCTTTTCACCTCTCACCACCACATACCTCTGTGACTAATTACAGGTAGCTAAATGTCACTTTCATTATTGAATTTGGACTTTCTGTGCTTCGCCCATTGTTGCTGCATGCTGCCGTAGTTAAGGCCTTAAAAATGACCAGTGACCAGTTCATTTCCAATGAGACTGCTGGTGACAAGGAAATTCCTAATTCTATCAGCAGTTCTTTCCATTGAGTTGCCTTTCCTCTGTGTGTGTGTGTGTGTGTGTGTGTGTGTGTGTGTGTGTGTGCGCGTGTGTTGTGTCTGCTTGAGTCGCTGTGTGGCCGGCTCTCTTCCTTCAGTGAGAACTGATGGGACTGGCTGCAGACGACAGGCAGCTGGACTGACCAAAACACACACACACACACACACACACACACACACACACATCACCAAGACACACATCACCAAGACACACACTGCAGGCCACCCTAGTCACACCCAAGGCATCCCAAGCACGCAGGGCCAGGCACTCACACAGTGGTCTCTAAATATGCCTTGGGCTCTGCGGGTGACGCTCTCACTATGCATGTCTGTGTGTGCATGGGAACATATGTGTGTGTGTGTGTGTGTGAGAGAGAGAGAAAGAGAGAGAGAGAGAGAGGCATTCAAAATGGCAGCACTGTGCCTTGTTCCAGATGTGGAGTGTGCGTGCTGGAACGCTTTGGATATACCATGTGTTGCAGATGAAGGGCTTGGTTAGCAATAAGATTAAGAATGAATAGATAGAGCTATGACAGTGGGCCGAGTGTCTTTCCTCTCTCCTCCCATCCCAGGGGCCAACAGACCGGTGACCTCACCCTGCCTCCACCCTACACACCCCCTCTAACACTTCCTGCATGGGCCCAAAGCAGCAGCACAGCTGGAGCATTGCAGCAGGAGAATAATAATTTAAAAAAAAAAGTGATTTGGATGATTACTTTACCATTCCCTCTATATTTGTTCCATCCCTGCTCTGATTCACACATCGTCCCACCTCGCTCTTGCTCACCAAGTCGGTCAAACAACCACGTAAGCACTCTGGCATTCCTGAACACACACACACACACACACACACACACACACACCACACATATGCGCAAGCCCCGCTAACTCAAAGTTTGAGGTATTTCGCTGTCAACATGACACTTTTTTCTTTCTTCTTCTGGAGATGTTGGTGTGAATGGGGCAGTGCCTCGCTCCAGATGAATCTGGTAGAACTTTCTCTGCCTCTTTGAGAATTCCCGGCGAGCTGTCAATTGCAGTAAACAGCTGCAGATGGGAAGGGTAGGGAGAGGGCTTTACGGTGCGAGGTACACACACGCCAAGAGGCAATTGTCTAATGCAGGAAAAGCCTGGAGATGGCTTCATACTCAGCTGTGTCTTCCCAACCTGGAGCCAGACACGCCTCTACATCACATGAGTGTTGAAAATAAACACGACAGATGGATGAAAACTTTCAAGAAAATAATGACTCATATAATAGCAGATATGAGAAGGTTAAGGTTGTTGAAGAGGTGCTGTATGCTGTTTTTATTAACTGGTTTCAATCCAGCATTTGAGTTACATTTGCATTTTTAGCACACATGCATTGATTATGATTGTTATACAGGCTTCCTTTTTGGTCTGCTGTTATGCAGTATGGAGCACAAACATGTACTTACTATGTGCAATGTATTTGCCCATTATTGCAGCTCATGCACAGTACTGAATTCACTTTTAGAACGCACTTTGCACACATCTTCCTCTTCCTCAGTCAGCATGCCCAGCTGATTTTCATCTTTTAAAACCAAGTGTTTGATTGTTTTGCTCCAAATGTAAATCCTTATTCAGAGATTGAATAATCACAGGAAATAAAATAAACACAGCTCAACCAAACCCCAACAGACACACTCACTCTCACTCCCACTCCCACACACACACACACACACACACACACACACAAGCTCTGGGTTGGCTGCATAATCTCGGAGGAGGAGGAGGAGGAGAAAGGAGAATCAGGGCCTGGCCGGTAGGACGATGAAGAGAGCCAGCATCGGGCCAGACTTTCCCCCTTCTCCTGTCCAGCTCAGCCCTAAGGGAGCCATGGCCAGAGGGAGGGGAGCTTTTAACCGGATGACGCAGTTGTTAAATGGAGGGACCAACACCCAGTACAGTGTGTTTTAAAGTCGTCTCTCTCCACACGGAGCCCTGGGATTCTTCATCCTAGTGTTGTTTTCTATCTCTAGACACGCCCTGATTTATGATGCTGCTGAGAATTGAGGGGAAAGTGAATGAGCCTCTATGCAGCCACAGTGTTTCCACAGTGTTGTGGAGGTTGTGTATGCAGTTGCACAAAAACAGGAAGGTGATAGACTAGTAATGGAAAGTCCGTCCCGCAAGTGCTGATATTAGTGGGTGCACTATGAAATCACTGACAGGGTTTAGCCCATGTGAACAGTGGGCACTGTGTTTTATAAAGCTAACGGAGGAATGCACAGAGCCATACGCCAATGGCTCCTCATCACACTGGATGAAGAAGTGAGGGAGAAACAGTTAAACTACGCTTTGATACAGCGGAGGACTCTGAAGTATTTTGAGGTGACATGGTTGATCTTGACACTTGTGTTTGAGTGCATAACTTTCCCCACGTTGACTTTAATTTAAAGTATGACAAAACTGAAATTGGTTTGGGGAAAGAAATGTGTCAGACAAAAGGAGCCAGTTATCGACGAGTGACACTGCCATTACTCATTATGTCGGGAGAGATAGAGAGAGGGAAGATTAAGTAGAAAGAAGGACACAAAGGTCAGAGTTTAAAGCTGGCCTATGGGAGGTGACCCTCTGTGACCCCCCACTTCCTGGTCAGCTCTGGAGTAGCTGGCTCCACAGTGGGCATGCAGTGTCTGGCAAACAAGGAGGGCATTGTACGGACATGCAGCCTGTGTTGGGACGGCGCCAAGTCCTATGCTGGCAAGGATGTAGACTCGCTGTGTGATCCACATCTAAAGCCTCTTTTTAACCATCCTTGGTTGGGTTCTCTGATGAATGGAATGTGCCCACCAATCAGCTAAACAGTCAGAGATAATCAGAGAATAAATTGTTTGATCATAAGTTCATTTAAAGATGGAGTCAGCGGTTCTGGAGAACACTTGTTGTCAAAATCAGCGAATATGTCCTCGCGATCCACTACCTGTCCGTACTGTGTGTGCGCTGATTAAAAGAATTGAGTGTTAATAGGTTCTGTAAACGGGTATGTAAACAGAGGGTATGTAAACAAAGGGGCTCGGACTGGCCCTCCGTAGCTAGAAGAATGCCTGTTTACAGATCCTACGCTGAGTATTAACAGTGGATTTGTTTCAACACGCACACAGAGATATTCTCTCATTATGACAAAAAGTCATTTTGAGTATTTTCCAGAATCGCTGACTGTAAATGTACTTCATCTTATCAACGATTGGCTGAATGTTTGTGAGTGTGGAAGTTTGCATTTCCCCAGCAGCCTAAAGGTGTGGGCGTCCTGTACGGAGGAGCGTTAGTATGTGTGTGCTCTCCTTCTTCCATCATCAGCCAGCCGTGGACAGGCCTTGGGAGGGAGGCAGGCCTCTGGCAGAGAGGAGGAGTGGGGTAGAGAGTAGCTGAGCCCCCCTCTCTCTCTCTCATGACTATGTGGTCATGGCTGAGTGCAGGCCAGGCCAGACCTCATGGGGACCCACATGGCTGCAGGAACCCTTCGCTCCCCTCAGACAGGGTTAGAACAGAACAGCATGCCACAAACAGAAGGAGAGAATGGAAAACCAAAGGGGATGAATCATTGTTTCTGTGCTAACAGTAAAAAAGGAGTCCTCCGCATTCTGATTCCTGCGACGCTTGCATGCAGGGCGCAGAAAATGGGACGGTATTTCAGAAAAATCAAGGCGGGAGTTGATTTCATGATCGTCCCATATGTGTTGAAATCATCACTTTGAAAGGAAAAACACATCAGAAGGTACATTTCAGGGCCTCATAGATAAAGGAACAATAAAAAACGCTGTTGAATACATGGTTTCAGTCTGTTGAGAGCTCAGTCTTGATTTGGCCTCTGCCTGGATGGAAAAACACATTTTGATGTCAAAGATTTGAGTCCAGCCCAAAGAAAGAGGGCTATGACACAATCTCCAGCTTTTTATAAAGGAAACTTCTGGTTTCACAACAACTGACGACAAGGGAGTCTGGGGTCTGTGTTTTCCTTCAAAACAACTTCTTCCATCTTACCCACATTCTGGAACATCTGCAGCAGCCATCCCTGAGCACCAAATGCTGAAGGACAGGCTCATTTTTCACAGTCTGCAGCACTCTGAAGCTCTTTAAGGCCAGGACACCAGAGAGGCTTTTGCATCCTCCCTTCTACTCCTCCCTCCTACCATGTGTGTGTATGTGTGTGTGTGTGTGTGTCTGTGTGTGGGCTCCTGCTGCCCGAACCCTGCAGTTCCAGGGTTTAGAGGTCACGAGGTCAACACCGGGTACTGGAATGTTTATGTTCGCTGCTCCTGTTAACACCAATATCCGTAGTGCTGAGTTTTGCACACCCACAGAAATACCTCGGCCTACATCTATGAAGCGCCAGGGGGAAAAAATGTTCCCTAACGATAGAGTTTTGCTAGCCGGAGTGTCTTTTACGCTTTGTTTCGTGACTCGGCAGAGGAATTAGAGGCAGATTTGCATTTGATTTGCAATGACGCCGGTAGTAAATGTGGAGATCTTAATCAATAGACAGGCAGCCGAGAGGAAATATCTGAGTAACAAATGTTTTATTTTTTATGACAACATCTCAAAATACAGATAAAATATTGAGACCATTGAGAATTTTAAATGAAAAGATCAATATATTCACAGACACTTAACAGTAAAGACAGATCTTTCTCCCCCGTCCCCCTCTCCGGAAGATTCATTTCTTGCTTGCCTGCTTAAAATCGTAACTTGGCCCATCTATCTATGGGCGGGCATTCTCACTCAGGTATAGCCTACACACCATTGCCCTCCCAGATTCTGTGCATACATTTGGTCAGAGTGGGACGTGTGTAATCGAGGCATGGGAAAGGATGTGTGGATGGCATCCAGTTTTTCATTATTTTTTTTCATTCTCGCCTCCAGTCATACAAACCCAGTTAGGGCTTTCAACCATCCCTCTTCCCGCTCTGTGCCAGCAAACTACACTCCACATGTACACACACACACACACACACACACACACTCCCCCACCCCTCCCCTTCAGTGCAGGGCTCAACAGCAGAAACGGCTGTTTGTTTATGACCCATTAAAAAAAAAAAAAAAAAAAAAAAAAGGACTTGCAAAATGCTGCTGCAAACATAAAAGAAAAACACTGGAGCTGCATGGGGAGTGGTCTGGATTTTTTTAGGGGTGGTAGCTCACAGGAGAGAGTGTGTGTGTGTGGTGTGTGGTGTGTGTGTGTGTGTGTGTGTGTGTGTGTGTGTGGGAGGGGAAAAGGGAGCAGAGCCAGGCAAAGGGCGGTGTATGAACAATTTTGTATTCTGTTTCTTTTCTCCCCCATCCCCCACTTTTTTAAACTTCCCCTCTCTCCTCCCCCCCCCCCACCACCACCTTCCCCCTCTCCTGAGTCCCCCTCCACCAGCAAGCAGGTTGTTTAATACTTTCCAGATTTCTGCATGCCGTTTGACTGCTGGAAGAGCTGCAAGTCTGCTGATGGAATTTGGCGGAAAAAAGGGGGTTGTGAGTCCAGGGGCTTCTTCTGACATAATAAACCTGTAGGCAATGAGCGCCTCCCATTGGCGACCTTGAGGAAATAAAGAACATGATTTTTCAAAGAAAGTTTGAAACTAAAGGGGGAAATGAAATTCGACAGCTTCTGGAGCATATATGAGAAAAGTACATTCAGGGTGTCTGAGAGGGAGTGACAGCTGCAGGGCAGGCAGACTCAAATTACAATGAGCTTTTCAAATGGGGGGGGGGGGGGGGGGGGAGGAGGTGAGCCGACGACAAGCCTCCTGAACAAATCTGCTGTCTCCGGTATCAGGTTCAAAATGTGCTCCAACAGTTGTGCTGCACATCCTGCCTCTGGCTACAAATCACCCCCAATAATCACACTTGTCAGTCTCTGTGATGAGTAAGATACATTTTGTTTATTGTGCCATCCTTTTTTCTGTACACAAGCTCATTGATCAATATGTTGTTCCGGGTATATATGTGTGTGTGTGTGTGTGTGTGTGTGTGTGTGTGTGTGTGTGTGTGTGTGTGTGTGTGTGTGTGTGTGTGTGTGTGTGTGTGTGTGTGTGTGTGTGTGTGTGTGTGTGTGTGCTGATACAGAGATATGAGAAATATCAGTTTACAACCCCAGCGTCAGAGCAGACTTTTTTGTACTGACACACCCATCATCAGATGTGAGCCTCACACAACCTCTAGATGGCAGTAGATGACTAGATTTGGTTTGCTACTTCTTACTGGGCGATGTCATTCAGTGAAAAAGAACAAGACCTTTTTGATTGATTACTCCTTCTCTTTACTACACTACATACTTAAACACAGAAGAGTTTTAGGGCCACAGACAGGAGAGATAACAAAATCAGATAAGGGAGATTTTTTTTCATTATGTCGGGAAATGTCAAGAATAAAGACGAATACTACAAAATGCTAATGGAGTTAGTGGGGCATATATGTATTTTCAGCATACTACAATTGACGTGCATGTATTGGGACGTCCTAAATCTTTTTCTGGCATACTAAATAGTATGGAAGTATGGTAACTGGAACGCAGAGTGAGTATTTCCTTCTAAAAGAAAATATATGAAAAAAGTAAAACACCTATCAATCTCTAAAAAGAATAAGGATTTTAATACAGACAGAGAAAAGTAGGATCAATACCCTCACTGGCTTGTATTGAACTCAAGAATCGATATAAATGGTCTGTGTTTACCACGAGTGCAGTAATGACTTTCTCTAGCTCTCCGGCACATTGGCCGCTGGTATAATGTGAGAGTGGAGTGGAGATTAAACTTCCCTCAAAGTGGAGATGAAAAGGGACCGTTGGTGATGCTGGTGCTATGGTATAGGCCTATACCAGAAAAGCAGGGTGGTAGGATGGCCTAGCGGAAAAGGTGGGCGACCAACAACCATGAAGTCGCTGGTTTCGATCCCCGGCATCGGACAGGAGGGTGTTAGTTGTAAAACTAGCAGAGGCTGGTATTACGTTTATGGTGCCCGCCATCTCTACCATTGTGTCCTTGAGCAAGACACTTAACCCCAAACTGCTCCAGGGGCGCTGTACTATGGCTGACCCTGCGCTCTGACCCCCTCCGAAGTGTGGTAACTTGAGAGTGGATATGCGAAAAGACACATTTCAATGTATCCAACCATTGACTAATAAAGTAACTTAACTTAAGACTGTTTTCAGAATGCACTTTTAATGTGGACTGGGAAGCAGCTGCTGGCTGACACCTTGAAACTGTCTAACAGCGATTGCTAACACCACAAGAGTGCACTGCACTTTGACCGAGCTGCCAAGGGGTTCAGTGGCTTGTGCAAAAAAGCCAAAGCAAAGCCATGTCTGTCAGCTCCAATGTGACCAAACACTTCTGACTGAACCCATGATGAGTCTCAGGTCAGCACCAGACTCATCCATCCTCCAATCAGCCGAGTCTTATACACTGCCTGGCTAAAACACAAAACACACACTCAAATATCTTGTTGGACCATGTTTAGCTTTGATCAAGGCAAATATTTGCCACAGTGGCGATTTAGGGGCCATGATTATACATATCACATGCCATTCATTAAGGTTTGCGATGGTCACCCCACTCTGCAGGTCTGTGTCCCACCTTGGCCACCCCAGTCAAAATGTCCTGGAAAACGCCACTGGTTCACCGTAACACATTTTCATGAACTTTATTGGTTGCTTAGAACCTAGACCTGACCAACTGAAGCAACCCCAGATCCTACTGTACACACTGTCACACAGGCTTGTACAGTTGGCACTAGGCATGATGGGAGCATCACTTCATCCACCTCTCTTCTTACCCTGATGCACCCATCACTCTGGAACAGGGTCAAACTGGTCTCATCAGACCACACAACCTTTTTCCATTGCTCCAGAGTCCACTCTGTATGCTCCCTGGCAAATTGAAGCATTTTATCCTGATAAGCCCCACTGATAAGTGGTTGTCTCAAGGCTACACATCTGCATAGTCCATATCCCTTATGTTGTCTTTGCATTGTGCGTGTGAAAATGCTCTTACTTTCACTATTAAACATAGGAGTTCTACTGTCGATATTTAAAATTTTGATTTAAATAATTGTATTTATTTTAGTGATCTCCATCATGACCATTAAATATTTCTTTCTGACCACATTTCTTCCTCAAAAATGACGGTTCACCATTATCTATCCAGGTTTAAATAATGCGTTGGACAGTTCTTAACCTGATTTTAGTCGTTTCACCTTCTCCTGAGTAGCTTTCTTTGTTTTATGTAGGCCAATAGTTTCACCCGTCTAAAACGGAGTTAATTGTTTTTCCAAAACCACTGAATAAATAAAAAGCTATTCACTGCATCCGTTAGGGTTAAATAACTTGTTGCCAACTGAAACATATTAATCACAGCAGTTTTACACAGATGGAGGGCTCGTGCCTAATTGCCTAGTAAAATCCAGGTGTCTACTTTCTGTTTTTGCCGGGCAGTGTGGTTGCCATTGTACACTCCTCTTCACTAGAAGGCATGAGACGGCAGGGCATGAGACCAAAAGGCTCCGGGCAGCAGCAATACTCTTGAATCAGCCGGGTGAGTAGAATTACCTGTCATGGCTGTTTATGAATGCAGCCCTCCCATAATGATAAACCTTTTCGCCCTCCATCCATTTTTCACACCCCCTCACGCATATCTGCTCTGATGTGAATATATGGCTGCTCTATGGGGCTATGAGAACGCTTTTTAAAACTATTTTTGATCTCTTTCTCTCCCTCACATACACACACATTAACTCATCACATCATTATAAGCTTGTGTTGCTAATACTGCAGGGCTGCCAAGTTGCACCAAAAGTTTGGAGTGAGATTTTTTGGCCGAGGGACCCAAAACCGTGTCCTCTCTCCCACCCAATCGGCTAGTGTCCTGCAAGTTTACATATTGTTCATAATAAATCAGAAATAAAAGACAATTGGAAAATGTGATAAAACATCAAAAATCTTATTAAAATAAACAAATTCATGAATTGCAAAGTCGTATGACAGGTTTTAAATTTTGAGCATTAAAACACTTAATTTCCTGCATTCTGGTGAATTTTTATGAAGCAATGTGTGCCTTTTCTGCATTCATTTTTATGTAAAGTAAAAGAGAACATTCACGGTTTCGCTGACACAAATTGAATTGAATAGCCTACAATGCATGTGTAGTGCTTTCAAATATCTCCTGTAGCCTATTGTTAAAACATTTGGTTAAACTGTAATAAAGGTAATTATTCTATATGTATTCAACATTGTATGGGTTATCCAATTTCAATTCACCATTATTATATTAAATCTATGACACTTGATGTCTTCTCAGAACATATTTTTCCCACAGTAACCTCTAAGCTTAGTTACTCAATACATTCATTCAATTAATGTTGACAACATTTTAGAACAAAAATGTGTTGGTGTGTCAACCAGCCCAAAAACATAATGCAAAACAAGCTTGAATATATCAAGTGAAGTGACTGATTTGAATTAAGGTGTTCTTACCTCTTTGTTCATTTAATACCGGCGTCCTTGTTGTCATTAATTTTCCATATAATTTGAACAAAGGGCGGGACTGGGAGGCGGAGGGCTTTTATTAGTTTTGTAGTGTAATGCAGGGGGGCGTGGCCGTGGTGGTTTGCCAAGTGGCTGCTGCGGCTACGGGCTGCACACGGCCATGGATATTGTCCATGCCATGGACCTATAAAGAAACCGCGCGTGCAGAAAGCATGGCAGAAAGAGGATGTCACGGAACTCAGTCCGTTTAGCTTTTCAAAATAAGACTTTCAAAGTAAAAGTACCAAAAAAAAAAAATATTACAGGGATTCATCTCTCTGTGTGAGAAATTGGAGGTGTGGCGTGTGAGCGTGTGAACCATAGACATTATAATGTCTTTATAAAGACATTATAAAGACATTATAATGTCTATGGTGTGAACTGGTTGATATGCGTGTGTCTCACGGCCAAAGCGTGAGACTTGGCTGCTCTGTAATACTTAAGAGACATCTCCAACTAGGCCTCAATTGCTTCCTTCCTTCCTTCCTTCCTTCCTCTTCAGGGAGAACCAAACGGAGAGTGACAGGAAACAGAGAGGCCACTCAAGGAAGTCCTTTCTTAACGCTGCTGATTGAGTAGCATTTGTTTTTCTACTGCTGATGCACTGAGATGAAATGGCAATAACAAGCAGTAGAATAGCAGATGTTCAGGATTTATTTTTATTTAAAAATATAGGTTATTTTTGGGATAATACAGAAAAAAGGCCGTAAATATACAGTGAAGAAGTAAGGCCTTACCATACATTATACAAGGAGGGCAACACAGACAGCTTCCCCATTTGCACAAACGTGTTAACCCCTAGGAAATGTACCTGAATATATTATGTAGTGTTTGGAATATATAAAAATCCAGTTATGCAAATGTATTCTCACTTTCTTTGCCTGCATGACATGACAACTTCAGGCACTCTTTATTTCATTCATTTTCAAACTTACGAGCTGAAACAGTTATTACCCATACAGAGAATGGGGTGATGGATAGATTCGACAGGCGTTCTCCACCCAAACGTGAACTTCACAACTAAAATGATTTTTTTGGGCGAGAATATTGAGATTTGGCACATATGTCAGTATGAGTTAAGGCAGAGGAAATCAATCAGCGCAACAGAGCCCCGATTCTTCTGGCCGCGGCTTTTAATGATGCAAGAGATACAGTGAAGCTGCAATGACTAAACGCAACTTGCATAAAAATAGCTCTCCTTTCTTAATGCTCTTGCATCTATTGCCACGCCCGTGTCTTTCTTTTGTCACCCACTCTTCCAACAAACATTAACACAAACATAGAAAAGTATCGTTTCCCCCCCAAAGTCACAAAAACCAATAACAACAGGTAGTAACCAAATACTGATAGTGTCTGGTTTAATTATGCCTGCTGATGCCTTGCTTTTCTAATTATACTGAACATACCCCAAAGCCATTGTTATGAGTAGTGGTGGGATCTGTTGTATGCAGTAAGGACTAATGAGGATCAACATCTTTTTTACACAGCTCAGTTGCACAAACTGCAAGCTGCTCGGATCTACCGACATCAAGGAAGGAAGTGGTTTAACAAACTCGTTGCAGTTTAGAATTGAAATGACGATCAGAAGAGTAGCCATTTTCTTGTCAGTTCAAGTGAACGTATAAAAGCGTCATCGTCATGACGGCTTCAGGGTGGAAAGAAAATAATTATTTGGTCAGTGGGGAAAAGACACAGAGAATCAACAAACAGTGTACAGTCCCCGCTCCCATTGTGACACACACACACACACACACACACACACACACACACACACACACACACACACACACACACACACACACACACACACACACACACACACACACACACACACACACACACACACACACACACACACACACACACGTCCTCACACCTTTGCTTTCCTGTTGTAACACCATGCTTTACAGTTAACCCACACTCATGTATCACCATTCGCTTTACAACCCTGCTTTTCCTCAAAATCTACACTGAGGCTAAGCCTGTGTGGCGCTCACACTGAATCAAAACAGAAAAGGAATTTTGGTTTGGGGCTTTGTGGTTCGGTTTCCAGCTTTTTACTGCAGGAAATGGCAGCACTTTGAGCAGCGTCGCAAGGACCACCGAGTTACATAAGGGAGAAAACTCAAGACAGATCCTATGGCACTTTGCTATAATGTTGTCAGATGGAATGGAGACTCAGGGCTCTCCCGTGTGCCAAACACGGCCCCCTTTTTTGTGACAAGAAACCTACCAGTGATCCTGTGGGTGACAGAGGCCTACTGTGTTCAGCCCAGGCTTCTTGATGTGCCACAGACAGAAGAGCAACATAGCACACGAGAGAGAGAGAGAGAGAGAGAGAGAGAGGCGCAACCCAATGTAAAAAAGCACATGTGACACGTCAAGTGAGTGTAAAAAGAGAGAGAGAAAGTGTGAACCAAGCTTTAGTTACGGAAAGTGTTTGTCCTACAAAAGTTTATTTTCTAACCCGTCTTCGCCCTGCTCACTTCTGGAATGTTCCATTTCTTTTTTAAAGTGGCTGCTCTTCTATGTCAGTTCCCTCAGTGTTCAGAAGGGAGAGAGGGAGTGACAGAAAGCAGAGGGTTACTGAGGCTCCCTGACAGATAGAGTTTGGAGCAGTCACTCTCTCCTCCTGCAGACCTACAAAGTCCTCCATCTCTCCACACACACACACACACACACACAGTCCCATTCCCACAGTAACCCCGACGATGACAACAGAGTCTTATTTCCATTCAAGTGCAAATCCACGCAAACTGTCAAACTGACTCGCTAGCTTTTCGCATACAACTCGTTTCCATATCTCTGACCTATATATAAATATATATTTTCTCTTTCTTTTTCCAGCAGGAGGTTTTAGGAATCTCATACGTGGATCTCGTCGTCTTCGTCATCCTCCAGGAAAGTGGAGAAATGGCCGTCCTCCCCTGGCGGGGCGCTGAAGGAGGCACTGTCCGTGTCTCCTGCGTAGGTCTGGCTGTGTGGCTTCTCATCCAGGGCAGCCGAGCCGGAGCTGGACATGGAGCAGCTGTCTAGATGTTGCAAGTGTTTGGGCTTGGTCTCGGGGGTGTACTCTGGGGTGTAGGGCCCTCCGTTCTCGGGCACCAGATCAATGGAGCTGCCTGGATGCACGGAGGCCTCCAGCACTTCCTCCTCTGCTTCCATTTCCTCCTCCAAATCCACATCTTCTTTCCTCTTGGCGCTGTCCTCTTCCTCTCCATGGTTGCTAAGCGGCGGCGAGGCCCGGCCCTCGCTGCCCTTGCCCTCCTCGTAACCGAGATCGTCCTCCTCCTTCTCCATCACCCCCAAGATGTCCCCAAGCATGGACGGCCCCAGGTCCAAGTGAAAAGACATGACTGACTCGGCGCGCTTCATGGCACCTCCGTAGTGGTGGTGGTAGGGGGAGCACTCTGGAAGCTCCGTCAGCTCCCCGAAACTCCGCTCGTCCAGTTCCAGGAAGTGAGTAGCGGCCGCTCCTCTTCCGTCCACCTCCCCGAGCAGTTTCAACGGGCTGGAGGACAAGCTCTTGGCCACCATACCGTCCCCTGTGTCTTGGTCGTTGAGGAAGGGCAGAGACATGGCGTTCTTCACGTAGGTAGGTGAGCCGCAGGCAGAGACCACCTGCTGGTCCACTCTGGTGACAGACTGGGAGCGCTTGCTGCTCCTGAAGGTGCGGGACAGGAGGCCTGGGCGGGGGGAGCTGGGGTAGGAGATGGACTCAGGTGGAGGTGCTTCCCCCGACCGGGAGCTGAGGAAGGAGGTGTCCCCGAAGGCGTCTCCGCTGCGGCCCACGTGCATGGTGTGGCGGAAGTCGCCCAGCGGAGCACTGATCATCTCCCGGGTCAGGTCCATCCGGGAGCGCCGCTTGGTCTGCGAGGAGCCAGACACTAGTTGTTTAAGGATTGGCATGGTGTGGCTGGGAGGGGGGAGAGGGGGTTGCACAAAGCAGGTCGTCAAAAGATGCAGTCAGGTTCAGAGAGGACCTTCCAGATGTTGTTTTGAATCCTTGTTAAGGTATTGGATTGAATATTGGCCCTCTTTAATTGCAGTCAGCCTGGGAACCTGAAAGAATAAAGAAAATTATTTGTACAGAATAAATTGATTTAATGTAACTTAGCTGATCATACAATCTTTAAATGACAATCTCCAGTAAATAACATCTGTTAAAATGGAATGCACAATTATAAAAGAGACCTGAAACCAAATGAAGCCACTTAACCACACAGAACACATGCTCTGTAGCATCACCACTGTACACTATTCACATTTGGCTGTTTAAACCCATCAAGTTATCAAAAACATTACAAGGAATTTCAAATGTTCCATTAATTAAAATAGCTGTAACTATCAATTATGCTACTTCATAATGATAAGCAGCAGACTACAAACATCCCAGAGATGACCTCTGAAATGCAGTGCGTACAAAATAAAAAGCAGATGAGGAACACCACAGCACTCCTGCTTTAAAACTGCATTGCAAAACACCCACCACAGAGTTGGAGAGAAACAGTTCCCCGCTGCCAGAGCTTTTCTGGTGCCAATCACAACTTTGACCGCACAGCGTACTACAGTATATGACCAAAAAAACTGATCTTTCTAGCCAAGAGAAAAAAAAAATCAATTAACACAAGCATCAGGGAACAATAACACTCCTCTCCTCTCAACTGTGTTAGCGCTTCAGCACACACAGGAGCACTTTGACAAATGGACTTGGAAAATGAGAAACAGCTATCTTCCCCCCCTAACAGGGTTTAAGCTCCGGGGTAAATTGTGACAGTTGAAAGGTGTTTCTGCATTACGGAAACATGCAGCCCAGACAGAGGAAGTCTCACCACAGGCTGCGTGCCAGTCACTGCCGCTTCCTTCAGTTACCACACTACTGGAGGACAGGAGAGGCTTGTCTCATTAGTGATACAACAACAAACTAAATCACTCGTAAAAAAAAAAAAAAACAATGCCATGGTGGTCTAGAAAACGATGTGCAAGCAGTTTCTGCAGACGACGACAAAACACACACACACACACACACACACACACACACACACACACACACACACACACACACACACACACACACACACACACACACACACACACACACACACACACACACACACACACACGACTTGAGGTTGGAAAGTCTATGGTAACAGCGGGCTTCAAGGAAATGCTTACTTTGCCGTCTTAAAAGGTGCACCTCCGTGGTTTGCACATAGCGCCCTTTTCTGTGTTTCCTCGCTCTGACACAGGGACAATGATGGAAACAGTCAGCGACCTAACCTTGACTT
>CM049410.1:2527500-2592500 GCA_026929865.2 Hyperoplus lanceolatus
CACCCCAATGTGTGTGAAATACTGAGACTGAAATAGTTTGGTACGGGACCTCAGCCCCATGTACTGACATCTGAAACCCTTC
The DNA here is from genome assembly GCA_026929865.2 of Hyperoplus lanceolatus. Lineage (NCBI taxonomy): Eukaryota > Metazoa > Chordata > Actinopteri > Uranoscopiformes > Ammodytidae > Hyperoplus > Hyperoplus lanceolatus. The sequence goes on from CM049410.1 coordinate 2,527,583, forward strand.
TGACGATCATACCATTTGCAAACATCCCATTTGTTAGTGAAGACTCCTTTTCGGTCCCATGTGTCCGAGTGCAAGACAAGCAAGAGGTATACAGCTGCGCAGCAATAAGCTAGTGTGCACACACACACACACACACACACACACACACACACACACACACACACACACACACACACACACACACAATCACTCTTTCATTCACTCACTGACACATACACCAAGGTTCCGGTAATTAAGCAGACAAATGGCCTTTACGAGATAGGTATCTGCCACGCAACTCAGTTAACAGGGCTTAATATCTCATTTAGGAAGGAGCAGCCCAAGGACAAACAGTGGAAATCACATTATCTCTCAATCACACAGACAGGGAACAGCAGACATCAAGCGGACGCTGCCCTTCCACATAAATAAAGCGACGAAAAAAACGACACTGGTCTAATGACGACAATGTAAGAAAAAAAGAATTCCCCCTACTTAGACAAAACCACATTCAGCCGTTGCTTAATCGGGCACTCTGAGCGGCATGCCGTTTGCTTGTGGCGTTTGTGGATTCAGATCAAGCTGTTGACCCACAGGGTACCCTGCCCCTGACCCAACACACATGTTTCATGCCATTCTCAACACGCATATGTATATCCAGAGGAAGCCCAGGGCTCTTTTTGATCAAAATGTAAATCATCCTCCTTGTTGTTTTTTTAAGCAAAAGTACTAAACACTGTTGATTCAGTTTGCTCAACGTAAGGATTTGCTGCGTTTTTCTGCGTTTTAAATTATTTAAAAAAATCATTTTAGGCTCCGAGAAACCGTGTTGGACATTTTATTGACAGAAAATCGAAAACGGAAATAATAATTTGCAGCAACTCAATTGGGAAATGAGATGGACAGAGACACAGCTTGAAGCCAAATCAAGCGTGCCTACCCGCCACATGTCGAAGTGTCCCTGGGCAAGACACTGAACCCCAAATTGCTCCCGATGGTTCAGAGGGCACCTTGCATGGCAGCTACTGGCCATCATCGGTGTATGAGTGTGTGTATGAATGGGTGGATGTGGTAAGAATTGTAAAGCGCTTTGGGGCTGAGAAAATCGGCTAGAAAGCGCTATATAAGTCAAGTCCATTTACCATTTACCAAGAATAGAAATAAAAACAGCTATATGCTAATACAGTTCGTCCAAAACAGCAAGAATAATAATGCCTCAGAGTAGAGACGGACAGTTTAGAAAAAAGCCTTTCTATGCATTTGTACTGAAGACGGCGGAAGAACTCGCATGAGCATTTTAACCACTTCTAGCGAGCAGGTGTGAGGTGACCTGCTATGCTAACGTCATGGCTCACACAGCAGGACATTCTGCCAGGTGAAGATCAAAGCAAGGCAGATCTGTATAGTACCTTCCTGCCAAACTAACTTAAAAGTAAAAAATGATGCCTGTAGGCTTTTGTATTGGCATTTATATAGCAGCAGGTATCAATGTCTGTGGCTATACTTAGATCAGCGAGTGGAATTAGTCTAAATGATCACACAACGACTAAACAAGTCTGTTAATTCCACATAATCCAAGTGGCGCGGTAGCTGCATTAAACTAAAATTGAGTCAACATTAAAAGGTGGAGTCAGGTGTGAACATAGGCTGTGTATTGACACTGGATTTTCTTGCAGCGCACACAGTACGGACAGGTAGCAGATCTTGAAGATAGATTCACGTAGTTTGACAAAAAAATATTTTGAAAATCTCCAGAATCGAGAACCACTTAAAACTGTCCATAAAAAAAAGTCCCTATTGGTTCCATAAGCAGATGAGAAAAGCCAGCGGGAAAGGCACAGAAAGTGATGGAGAGAGGATGACCGGGACAGAGCAAGAGACACTATAGCTTTTAAAAAAGGGCCCCGACAGCCACTGAAATGGTTCCTGGCAGCGAATAGGCCTGCAGCTATGTCGTCTGGACGTGTACAAGCTGACCTCCGATACCTGATGAGAGAAGAGGACTCTTTCACATTAACAGCCTCCAGACACAACACCCATCTCTTTCTCTCTGTCCTCTGCTTTGACCAAACCGACCGGCTTTTATTACAGACGCACAAACAGAGGATGAGGGACAAGAATGCCGTACTCTACTTCAACCCATTCAACAATGGAAAGTATGCTGTGGGCTTAACAAGACAGGAATCTTTGTTTTTCTTTTTTTCATGGCTTTGGAATCTAGATACAATGCCTATTTATAGTCCTACACAAAACAATAGTGTATTATTCCCACTCTGCACTGTTGGCTCTGTGATCTGAATAAAGTTACAAACATGCAATAGAAACTGCGGCCAATATTTGGCTGTACAATCTCAATCTCAATACAAAAAGGCATGGTGGTGGGAAAACCGTCAACGAGAACGCAAGTTGACATGGCTGTTATAATAAACACAAGAGCATTCCAGAAATAAGGGCCCTAACTTTACTTTGAATGCTTTTCGGTAATGAGACATAGTAAGAACCCTTTACCCTGGACTTTTCACTCATGAGGTCAATGACCAGCCCCTAGCTCCTCATTAGCTGTTCTTCAGAGCGCACTTACTGCGCATGCCCAAAGATTTTTGCAAGGAATGTGACAACAGATTTCCACTAAGATAAGTCGAAGACACTAGCAACCTAAATGCATGCAATTCTACCTCTGCTTCTCAAACATTTTATGTAGACAATCTTTGTTTAAAAGAGGCCATATTTAAATGGTACAACTTATCGCATGATCTACATTGTGCACCGTGTCTTTGCACTACTGTCGTGGGTTGCATTATTGAAAGACATTAACAACCCCTGCTGCTGCTGTAATTGTTGAGTAAATGACAAATAAACCCCCTGGAATCTTAAAATCATGGCCACACACGACGGAAGCGCTTCACTGAGAGAAACATGCTGCTGTCGTGTTAGGCAGAAACGTCCGGAGGAAGGGCCTTATTGAGAAAATATGTCTCCGGAAATCGACTCCGCCTGCCCTTTCCTGACCACTGGTAATGTCAACAAGGCTGTCCTCCCATCACGCTGCATGACTGATGGGCTGAGCAATCAAACACAGCGATATATCTCCATCCACACAGTATTACTACGTTCACAGAGAGAGCGTGTGGGCCAACGCTGAGACTGTGTGTGTGTTCAACCACACTAGCCCCGAATGTAACAATGTATCGCTACACGGAGCGCCTCAGGGTTATGTAGCTCAGTGGGTGCGGGGACCCGCAACTGCAGGGTCGGTGGTTCAATCCCCCGTCTCCCCACCACATGTCCAAGTGTCCCTGAACAAGACACTGAACCCTTAATTGCTCACAAAAGTTAGATTGCACCCTGCGCGGTAGCTGCTATCGCTGTATGTGTGGTACAGTTGTAAGTCGCTCTGGATAAAAGTGTCTGCTAAATGACATGTAATATAATATAATGTAATGTCTAGGCAGCAGCTCTTCTCCACAGCAGACAGCAGCATGCACAGCTGATAAGGCCCATGTCCAGGTGTGTCTGTATCATCACTCACAACCTGACTGACCCACATTATGGACAGACGGGCCAGGTATATATGCCCTATAGGAGATTGAAGAAAACAAGCTAGGTCACATTTCGAAACCCCCTTGCGTTGAAACCAGTGCTCCTCAATGGAAAGAATGCTAGGGGGAATTATGGGACGGTGAGCATTTTGCTTCAAAGTGAAAGAGTATTGCCGTAATTATAGGTTTAGAGCAGCAGAAACGCAACAACATTCACAGGGATGCAACAGAAGAAGCAGCTATCAAACAGTGGAAGGCTCCTTTGTGTAAAGAGTTTTTTTTTTAAGTTTATTTCGATAATACAGGAAACAGCTCGACTTGTGTGCGGCAACAGTGTCACTCCTAAGTGGATAATAAGTGCACTGTGATTGGGTTCTGCTGTTTCAGATATCAGCTAGTATGGAGTAATACAACTCAAATGAGCTAGTGAAGGAAGTCTCAGAAAAGGGACAATAAATGACTTTATAGTCAAAAAACACAACAGACTTCTGGTCAGGCAATCCAATATTTACAAGTACAGACAAGGAAACAAGATGATTAGAAAAGAATAAACCTCCCCCCCCGGCTCATAGTACCAACCCCAGCCTACGGAGCCAGTCACAAAGCACCATACTGGATACCACCCAGAAAACAATGTCACACAAAACACAAAGACACAGGAACAAACACAGCATTCACACACTGTCCTAAGAGTTCCCCTTAGAATTTAATGTTGGGACAACGAGGTTATAAAAAAAAAAAGGTTGGGTTGGGTGGCAGCCGTACTAAATGAACTGTTGGCCTTATGTCATCAGTCAAACCATATCCATAAATGATGTACAGAGAAAAAGTTTACAACGTTTGCAGCCCTGTGGTAGAGACTAACAAACAACATCCCAACATGTTAAACATGCTAACCATCTTTCAAAAAAGGACCAGTCACGTCCCCTATAATAATCTAATAGTTCACCATCCTCGGAGGCATTTCAGGGAGAAAAAAAAAACTGTTTATATTGGTATTTCCTGGAATGTGAAGAGGCTGGACAGGACACACACACACATTGCCCCGAGAGAGCACACACACAAACCTACAGACATGTTCAAACATGGACTTTACACTCACTGGCCACATCTAGCACACTAAAAAAGTGCACTTCACACGCACGCACGCACGCACGCACACACACACACACACACAGAATGATCAGATGCTGACTATTTCCGGAGATGAAAGTGAGGAGCACAAAGTCAATGCAGAGCAGGTAGTGTGTCCTGGGCAGTGAGCCAGCAAACCCTGTCTGCAGTGCACAGTAAACGGAGGAGCGCTTGGCACGGAATCCAACACCACTACACAGAGGAGGAATAACTTTCACTGTCAGGCTCTAAGCACTAGCCTCCTGCAGGCAATTGAGATGCTTTGTAATTGAAGAATCCCTAAGAAAGTACGGGGTAGCAGAACCTGTGCTGACTGGTTAAAAAAGGTGTCACCTTGGTCTAAAAAAAGGCCTTTCAGATGCCTTGTGTTGCTGAGAAAGTAAACAGGCCAAGCCTACATCATATACTAGCATACATCTTTGGTGTTGAAGGTTGCTTTGTCAACCTAAACCCATCACAGTGCCCGGGGCAGATCAAGTTGACATCTCACAAAGCCCTGTCTGGGATTTTTTCTGTTGATAAAGATGGGTCAAATGTCACATTTCAAAACATACGGAAAACAAGCCAGCCACCCAGTTAGCCACACAAGCAGAGACCTCTGATAAACATCATGCCGTCAAACTACTGCCGAGGAGTTCTTATCAGTGTGATGGACGTGGCCAGACAGCCCATCACACAAGTCATTTCCGTCATTAAAACGCTCATCAGACGCCATCACATCAGCCCAACAGGACTGGCACGTCATCAGGTTGTGGGATATCTGGGTAATCAACTGGATAAACATCACAGGCGTGAACTGCATGCTGGGGGCAGAACGTGCACAATGTGGGATTCTTTTTTTGTTTAGTCATCTTATCTGGTGAACACAAGAAAATATGTGACGACGCGAGTAATGCCACCCACCCCCCCCCCCCCCCCCAAAAAAAAAAAAGACAGTTCAGTCCCTTTTGAATAAGTTTACTAAATATATCAGCAGGTTATTGAGAAACGTGCAATTGTAAAATGTCACTACAGTCTTACCTTCTTGAATAGGGCTATAGGCTAAGGTAGCTCAACATGTTTTCTCCTTTGAGGCCTATTCGTTTTCCTCTCCTTCCTTTGAAGTAAAGCATACACAAACTAAATAAAACAAATATAATTCTAACCTCAAATAATAACCAAATAACCAAAAAATAATTTGAATAAATAACCTACTAAAAAATAATAACCAATTTCCTCCACAAACAACTGCTTCACCAAGTAACAATATCACATTTTTAAGGATGTATCTTACAGCACTTTAATCCATTCATGTATTTCTCACCGAGCAGAGATGCGATCACGTTACAATAATAAGCTTCTGATTATGGGTGGGTCCATGGCAGGAGAACAATAAGTGGCTGCTGACCACAAAGAAGTCAGCTGCCTAGATCGCACCGTGCGCCCCACTTGGTTCGCTTAACTAAAGCCGCACTAGCACACGCAGTAGCGCAGAGCAGCACCAACACATGCAGAACGTTACATCTTATTTTAGTTTAGTGTAAATAAAACAAAATTAACCCCCACGCACTTACCGAGCATCCCATTCATAAAAGCCGGGCGCTGCCTCACTTCAAGGCCCCCAGCAAGCTTCACAATGGGGGCGCGTTCATCAATCGAAAAGGAGACGCAACAAAAAAAACGCTCAGATCGGCTCTATGAAATCCAAAGGTCACTGCTGCACACGCGGCCCTCTATGTGTATTTTTTCTTTGCCTTGATAGATAAATGTTACTGCTGCTGTTTGTCATCGCATCCTCACAGGCGGTGCTGCTGTTGCTGCTGCTGCGGCTCCGAATCGCAATAAGTCACTACAATGCCTCCTGCCTCGTTTTGAACACGCCCTCCTTACATGGCTCCTTAAAGATACAGGCGGCCAGCATGGGGCCACTCCATGGACCAATCTCATTTCCTTTACTCGTAGAGGCGTAGCCCCACATGTCATAATGACACACCAGGAAATACATTGCTTTTAAAAGCACCACTTCGACGTGTACCAGTCTTTCTTTATAGGTCCATGGTACCAGTGGACACTTCACATATAAATGAAACCATATTTTGCTCCAAACTAATCTATGCATTCAATGGTTATTTTCCTATATTTTTCATATAATGTAGGTTACATTCAAGGCATCGTCAAATGTGTTGACACAAAGTTGATTGATCCTATCAGCAAACTGTCTCTGTGTTTCCCTGTATGGCAGCTTTTACAAACTGGTGTATATAATACTGATGCAGGAGCTCAGAAAAATCCCAAGTAGGGGGGCCACAACATGTTTCAGTTGATGATTTTATTGGTAAGAAAAAACCTGGAGGTACAGCAAAAATAATGAAATCCTTGCTCCGTAACCGAATGGCTTACCTCATGTAGATGCACCTACAGTATATTCTTGTTGTAATTACTCAGGGTAACACTTTACAATAAGGTACACAAAAGTGTAGTACCTACTCCATAGATATGTGTTACCTACTACATAGGTTTTTGTTGTGCTACCTAACACATAGGGTTTTTTTGGTGTGTTACCTAACATATGATTCACCATCCTGACTTATCTTAGGCTGCAGTTTAGAGAATGAGTTAGGTAGCACACAAAAAAAACTATGTAGTAGGTAACACACCAAAAAAAGGGAAGATGTGCATTGCCATTATTTGTGATAACAATAACACCCAGGAGGTGCATTCAGTGTACCATAGACGCCTTGCTTATTTGACTATTGAGCTACAAGGTATTCCTCCTACACCTTTAAGGACTATGTGGTTTGCAGTTTGTGGAACAGGAGAAGCTTATTCTCAGTGGGATTAAAGTATAGGTATGATGTTTAAAAATAGCTTTTCTGTATTTTTGGAAATCACAGCTTGAAAATGGTGGTCTCATAATGTACACTTTGATGTCATATACTCAGCAGCTGTCAGGGATTTCTCACATTCTGCCCATCAATGAAGAATTCTTTGAGTGAGACAACTGTTTCTGTTTTTTTTTCTTCTCCTTGTGTATTCCAAGTTGATCAACTGCCCTGCTCTGTCAATGGCCACCCATCAGTATCTTGCTCGCAATGGTAACGAGGGAGGAAGTGCCCCAAAGCCGTGCATTCTCTCTGGAGAAAGGAATGTGTGAATGGTTGATCATTATTATCAAAGAGCACAGCCACTTTCCTCTAACACCTGGATACAATGACTATTCACCTTTGTCTTTTGTTAGCCGTTTGGTGTTATGTATCTGTTCATGCTGTTTTGCCTTCCTGCATGGAGAGTGTCCATCACACACACTCAAAAGTCACTTCCTTTGTTTTTTTGGCAGTGTTCCCAATATGGTCTGATCCACCAGTTGATGGGAGCACAAAGCACAACCTTTATGATGAGTGCAGTGGCCTTTATTTTCCACAATCATGGTTTTGTTCATATTTTGGATTTGTGTACTGTTTACTCAATGTTTCTCCATACGATGACAATGCAATCTCTCTCTAGGTTCCCAACACTGGTTTTTGAAAATACAACAAGTCTTCTGAACACTGCAATAACCCGGTAATGGTGAAACCTGCATTTAGCTTCTGGTCAGTAATCTTATTATTCTCCTGGCCCTGATCCGGTTGTGTTTAATAAACACAAATTGCACAAACAGTGCTCATAATTCTGCAATGAAAGATGTTCTTACTCCCAACTGCTGCTGCTGTAGCATAACTACAACATCACCTCCTACTGCTGCACCTTTGTATATTGCACTGAAAGCGTTGACAGCTCAAGACAAGAGGATGCTTGTGAACGGGTTTCTCGGCAGCTTTCCTCATCCATTGCTAACTACTAGTTTTATCTGATGTTTTACATCTTTAAAACAAGTCTACTCACTCACTGTGGCGTTGTACCATCTGTGGGTTCACCACCTGCTTCCAGTCAAGCTCACAGAGTCAGATGTTGTGGTTGCCTCCCGATTGTAAAAACCAGACCGCTTTTAGCCTTCCAGAACATGCAGTTTGTGGATTTTCAAGAGCCTGTCGTGATGTAGTCTGGCTTGACCACTCCCGCCAGCGTCTATTAAGCGCTGGCGTCGGCAAACAACGCCTCCATTGGCTGCTTCCCGGGGTTAGCCCCGCCGTAGATGATTGTGATTGGTTTATATAAATAAAAACAGGCCAGCCCAGTTTCCCCCTGAATAGACGGCTCTAAACGGAGTGCTTCCAGACCATACTACTTGCTGTAGTTTGGTCTGGCTTTGCGAGACTAGTCGTGATGTAATGATTTCTATCTTCAGTGCAGAGAGGAATCCTGGAATTGATATGGCTGCTCAAATGTTGCTGACACATGGTCAATCTTATGTTGTTCTATATAATCTGAAAAATAAGGTCAGGCTTCCCTGTTTCCCAATAAACCACTATGAGAGAGGGGAGACTTTGGCCTTTAGCCTTTTAGCCATGTCGCTCTATACAAATTGACTGCCCTGACTGTTATGAAGAAGCCTGAACTGACTGCACCTACTGTGTCTGTGAGTAACCCTGCGTTCCAAATCACATACTTTTTTCTTTTTACTACACTACATACTAAAGTACAGAAGAGTTTAAGGGGCCACAGGAGAGAAAACAAATCAGATAAGGAAGTTTTTTTTCATTAGGTCGAGAAATGTCAAGAATAAAGATGAATACTCCAAAATACAATTGGAGTTAGTGGGGCATTTATGTCCTTATTTTCACCATACTACAATTGACATGCATGAATGGGACATCCTAAATCTTTTTCTGGCATACTAAATAGTATGGAAGTATGGGGATTGGAACGCAGGGTTAAACAACATTGAAGACTTCTGCATTCTGACTTCATTCTTTGTTCATCAAACGCTATAGAATCCAACTTATTTCTGTGTCACACGTCATGAATTTGTCCTAATTTTTAGAGTCACCCCTTAAGACACGTTAGCCGTGTTGCAAAATGTGCCCTGACACACTCCTGCAAGCACAGTCAGAATTAGGACGCATTCTGTATGAGTCGGTCCTATGAGGAGACACTGAAAAGAAATGTAACAAAAATGTTAACAGATTTGTTGATGTGAAGCATAACTAAGTATAACTCTGTGTGCCTCCGTTCAGAAAATTGGCAGGAGGTGAACATCAGTCATGGCAGAATCGTAACAATTACCATCATTTCGAGTTTTTGAAAAGGAATGATTTAAAATATTACAAAGCAATATATTTTATTCAGTGTTTAAAACTGAGCTCTAGTCTGGTTGAAGAAACACAACTGCATATAAAGTATACATGAAATGTGGTGTGACTGATTCCTCCTCTGCAATTGCAGACTTAAAACTCTGGACTATACTGTGAGTTTGACTTCATATGATAGTAATAGATCAACCAACCAGAAACAAATGGTACATTTAAGATGCATTTCTCATCTGTCAAAGCTTTTAAAGGGTGCAAATAAAGTTCCAACACACGACCCCCCCACCCGCCCCCCCCAGCCCCAGCCCCAACCAACATCAATGTTTTCCGGACTGAAATAAGGAGATTATACCCAGACCAACTCTTTCGCCGGCGCCCTCCCCAACTGATTTTCAGCGTGCTTGCACCGGATGAAACCCAATTATGTCTCTGTCTGTTGTGGCTGAGAGAATCAGGTCATTGATGCAATGTAGGATCAAGTTTCACCTCCAATCACTTTGTCCTCAGGATGAAATAGCTGTATGCAGGGTCTGATATTCCCTGCGTTCTAATCCCCATACTTCCATACTATTTAGTATGCCAGAAAAAGATTTAGGATGTCCTAATACATGCACGTCATTTGCAGTATGATGTAAATACATAAATGCCCCACTAACTCCAATAGCATTTTGGGGTAGAGGAGAGTGGCCTAATTTGTGCATTTTGGAAGTTGTGCCACCCCTTGTTTCTAGAAAACCGTGGAAGAAATTGGAAATGTGACCACATACTTAAGAAGAGCCATCCATTTGACTCATCCTGTAAAGAAGGGAGACACAAGGAATAAGATATAAGCACATTTAAGCTAAAAAAACTGTGTTTTGCCTTTCAAAGTAAAATTTCCATGATCAAGGTTTTTTGATTATTGTGTCTGAACAATTATAGACAAGTTTGAAAACATTGGACACATGTTTTAGTGCTTTAGTATGCTACATTTTGAGTCTATACAGTTAGCACGATGTCAGCCCTAAATTGCTGCATCATGCCTATTATCCAAATTTCTGGGATTGGGGTGATTTGTGCCAAAGGACCTAGGTGAGTTATAAGTAAGTAAGTAAGTAAAATGTATTTACAAAAGCAAATTTATGACAGTTTGCACTGTCCAAAGTGCTGTACATAGTGCATTCAGTAGGTAAACAATGAAGGTAAATTAACAATAACCAAAATAAAAGACGTAAAGCCCATACATCCACATAAACACAGATAGTAGTGCAGAGTTAAGATAATGGGTTAATGGGGAGGAAACATTAGGGTGTACATATGGGTTTTGAGCCTTGATTTAAAGGCAGAAATGTAGGGGAATCACATTTGTCAGGTGGCAGTTGGTTCCACAAGCACGGAGCAACTAGTGCAAAGTACATCTCTGAGAGTTGTGCCAGTGGCATGGCTTTATACGCTGGTCACCAAAATAAAGTGATTGTCTACAGTAGCTCAGAAGAGAGTGACATCTCAATTACACCACTGATGAGAGTTCAGATGGCCAGAAAGATGATGATGGTGACCTTGTCATTGTGAGCTTTGCAGGTAAAACAATTAGATCTGCTAGGCCTTGTTTAAAGGTAACATATTATGCACTTTGCTGTCAATTTTATATGGTCTAAGTAGTCCCTAATACCTTTTTTTTTTTAGACGTTTGCTGAAAAACCCGTTCAGATCAGATTGTCCTCTGGTCTCAGGATGACCTATATTTGTGCGATCTGGCTGGCCCCTCCCACCTCTCTGCCGGGCTTTCTTTATATGTCCATGGGGCTCTCCCACCGTCTCTGCCGTGCTCTCGCGATACTAGAGAGACACTACGTGAGTCGTGACTGCGAACACAGTGTTTACCCGGAGGCTCCGGGCCGGATCTAAGCTAAGAGAACAGTTTGACATGACCTGACATGATTAAAACCAGAGAAAACAGTAGCTAAAGTTTGATTTCTACAGGAATATCTTCCCATCCTTTGTCATGTTAAAAACGAGTCATTTTCAGACTGCTGTGGGGAGTATAAACAGCGTGTTATGAGCAAACCTTGGTGCTACAACAGACGCTACATGGGCGCTAACGCTAAAAATAAGACTCAGACGATAAAATAAACTAAAAGTACCACACAAATCAGTGAAAAAAATATCTTCAAAATTGACTTCCACACTATTAAGTTACAATCCTTTGTCCTGTTAAAAACGAGGCATTTCCAGACTGGTGTGGGTCATAGAATTATGTTTTTATGAGCAAAAGCTGAATGCTTGTCCCAAAGCTAAATAGCTATACACCAGTCAGACTACTGCACGGTGGAAATTTCTGGTTACTAATGTGGGGGGGATGCATCGGAAGCATGGACATATAAAGAAAATATGGGGATGTGGCTGTGCCGACTATTACGTAATAGTCGGCGAGAATTTTGACTGGAGTATATTGGGGGGGAGGGGTGGGGGTTTCAGAAAGGGGGAGACTGAGAAAAGGAGAGATTGTTATTTTTTTTTGATATTTTGGCAGTCTCTAGGCACACCGTGGCCCCATGGATATGTTAGAACACATTTAAAAAGTGCATTTAGCATAATATGTGAAAATTGTCCTTCAATCTTTGTCAACTATTTACTTTATTTACTTTAAATACACCTTAAATAAGTGATTGTCTAATGGATTTGTCTTGCATTACAGTTAGTTTGAGATATATAGCAATGGCACAATTCACCCCATGGTATTCTCTCCAACTGCACAACTTACACCACACCGGGGGCAAGTTGTGCATCAAGACAACTTTTTTTCCGAAAGCTGTATTTCTTCAACAGTTTATTCCAGATCCAAAGTTTTTATTGCCAGGGATGCACAACACCCTGAAATATATGTAAATATTTGAGTTGGAGACTTTACTGTCAAGGCCTTACTGTAAAGTCACTTTGAGTGAAAAGTTGCACAACTTAGGCCACTCTCCCCTATTTGTCTTGATTCTTGAAATTTTTCAACATAATGAAAAAAAAAACTTCCTTATCTGATTTTTTTTTCTCTCCCGTGGCCCTGATACTCTTCTGTACTTTAGCATGTAGTGTAGTAAAAAGAAAAAGTATGTGATTTTGAACACAGGGATAGTTTCCATTTCCTTCAAAAGCAGTTTGTAAACTATTGATTCTCAGCTTTACATCTCTTACTATCTTATATGTCAGAATGATAAGTTAGCTGCCTTAGCTGCCCTATGATGTGTACAATATTTCCGATGGAGCACAAAGAAAAAAGCCAGTGCAAAATAGAATAATTTATTTTTAGAGAGGTACTATGATAAGGTCCATGATGCTTTCCTTCATGATGTATACAGTGATTTTCACATTGGGAATTTGACAGATGATATTTTGGACCAACTGTCTAAGTTTTACACTATGGGGTTTGCCTCCAGCACAGCAATGTCCCAGCATATTCAAAAAAAGTGTTGTAGAAAACATCTCATCGTTGACATGACGTATATGCACAAAACACATTTTAAAGTCATCATATTGACGCCACGCCACACCGTGACACGTCAAAACATATAATCTCACATGACAATGCTTAGTGATCATGTACAATGCCTGTGTCATGTCAATGTCCACCATTCAATAAAGTGATTTTTTTTAATACAAACATATAGATAACGAGTGTAGCTAACCTCGTGTCCAGCTACATGAATTGAAATTGAGATTGTAAAATACATAACATCTTTATTTTTTTCTGGCTGTAAGTGAACAATTTTGTGTTGTCATTTTTCTTTATCATGTTCTCAAAGAAAAGTTTGATATTTTTGAAAATGATAGCTTTCCGTTTGAGTCACTGTTGTAAAAAAAAACAGGACACTTTGGATCTCATATACATTTGTAAACCTGTAGAAAAACCTTCTCTTTTCACTGATCACACATTCACAAGTCCTTCACCTCTTATCGTCACAGTTATTCATGTACTTCTTTGACTGGTATTAAGTGTTGTGATTTGGTTTTGATTGGATAATATCATTTGAATCATGACAATTTGTGCTATCGGTCCTCATACTGTGTGTGAACAACATTAAAGCAAAACAGATGCACATGAGGAACGTTGTCTTATCGCTTGTATATCTACGGACGTGAGTACAAGCACACAATCAACACATTCCCCTGACTACTATAAAGGTGCCACAATGCTTTTAATGTGATTCGTAACATTGTCACTAGCGATGTTTTGAAAAATGTTTAGCTCAAAGCCCATTTGATATAAATACCTGGTAAACAATATCAGACGAGTACACATCGTAAACACATAATGCAGTTCCAACAATGATTAGGCAGAGTGAGAGATTCAAAGGCTTCAGTGAACACTGGTGCCTCTCTCCAAGTCAGAGTCCATTTCTCACTACCAGTTTGTAGTTTGTCCGAGACACACTTTATTCCATCAGAGTAGGTTTTTGTCCATTGTACAGTCTCAGCAAGCCAAGTGGTCCATACTCAACATGTTCTAAGGTGTTCCGTTTCCCATAAAGCTCTCATATTAAACAATAACGCATTGGTTTTTAAAACAAGGTTTGTCTTTTTTCAGAACCTCGGGTTCTCCCTTGTTTGCACGGTTGTACCTTCAAATAAAATGTACTCAAGCAACGCATAGAAACTGGCAAATGATTGTCTTTTCATTAAATACAGATCACATGGATTGACCGGCCGTACGTGCTACACACACAATCACACACACGCGCACTCTTCACAGAGGAGAAAATGCTAGTTCAAGATGCAATGCTTAATAATGAGCAACAACTCCGTCATTTAGACAGGAAAAAAGTGTCAAAAAAAAGAGCAAAATACAAACAAAACCAACAACGACAAAATCAAAGACTCAGGTCCTTAGGGTCCTGTTGTTATTGAGCTGTGTGTGTGTGTGTGTGTGTGTGTGTGTGTGCGTGTGTGGAGCTGTGTGTGTGTGTGTCAAACGAAAGAGGAGAAGCCAGCGGTGGGTGTCTGCGCGGCACAGCCCAGGCTGCTGGGGGGCCGGTACAGGGTGCTGTGCTGGCTGCTGGGTTCGGAGGAGAGCAGGGAGGGGGTGGGAGTCCGGCTTCCCTTGGACCTGAACAGAGTGCCCTGGCCTGGGCCCTGGGGCTGTGGGGAGGGGGCGCTCTGGGGCAGGAGCGGGGGCAGTGGGGGCACCGGTGGGGGGTGCGGCCTGGACTCTTGCTCCACCAGGGGCTCGGGCTGGGAGTAGCCGTACGCCGGCGGACGCGACACGCCCTTCTGCTGCCGCCGCCACGAGTTGTAGTAGGTGGGGTCGCTGATGTAGTGGTTGACAAAGGAGTGGGTCTTCTGGCGGCTCTGATCCATTTCATATTCGCTGTCGCTGCCCTGCAAATCCGGAAAAAAAAAGAGTTAGAAAGCACTTTGATAGTAAAAAGTTCTAAACAAAATGACATCTACTAAGGAGACATGTGTTTAGGATGTTTACTACAGACAATAATGACAGCTACGTTTCTATGTCGGCAAAACAAGTCTTATTCTAATACTACACCCATACTGTCACATACACCGCACCATATTGAGTCACAAATCTGCGGGTTATATCTACTGAGAGACATCTTTCACACATAGGAGCTCACCCATAGCTCTGTGGAGCACAGATATGATAAGCGTACACAAAAGTGCCCTAGATTTAGAGAGAGACAATGTTTACAGAATCAATTTCAATTTGTCGTAATATTAAGCCATCATTCTTGTAAGTAATACAGGTGTGCGTTCGCAAAACCTTTTGCCTCTCCAGCACAATGAAGGTTTTCTCTCACACACACGCACACGCACGCACACACACACACACACACACACACACACACACACACACACACACACACACACAAATAACTCATTACATACTTAATTGGTACATTAGTGTGTCTAACTGTGAGGGAATTTTGGGTCTTTAGTTGTAATATTAATGGGAAAGATTGAGAGGTCATATATGCCTATCTTGTGTGTCTGTCTCTCAGACTCTAGGTCAGCCTTGGAGCCTGTTAGGAGACACTTAGGTCAGTTGTATAGATAAAGTCTCATCTCATTTGACTCCAGAATGTTATGGTTCACTGTGTTCAGCTCTGAACCAAAACATTGGTCCGCTTGGTGCCCGAGCCGGGGAGGTGGTAGAGATAGCGCGAGGTTAAGACACAGCTCTAAGCATGAGTTTGTCAGAATTGAAGTGCAAGTCACGAGAGTTGCAGTCCGGTTCTCCTTGGCCAAGTCTGTAATAAATATTGCTTCATAATTCATCCAAGTCTCCTGAAATATTTTTCCACCTGAGTTGACCTCCAACCTTAAACAGAACTTCCATCACACTAACAACTGCCTGCCAATCTACTGCTCTATTGAGACTCTACAGCCTAACAGATGTTAAGGCACCATTTATTTGCACATGTGGCAGGTTAACAGTGGGAGACTGCAGAGGAAGAAGAGAAACAGCAGTTTGTTTGTCCCTGGAGAGGAGTGTTTGTTCAAAGTGGGTTGAACAATGTTTGGACTGTGCAGGTACCAGATAAATTGGCCAAGGAGACCCGGTCCGGGTGTGGGAAGACAGATGTATACAATCTGCTACACTCAGCTCCTCTTCATTATGTATGCACTGTCAAGCATCCTTTCTAACTCCCCTGTCTCTACACTGGACATCCCTATTTATTACATGCACACACGCACACACGCACGCACGCACACACACAGATCCTCACATGACGAGCTGAGCAGCCCCGATTAACACAACATTTCCTGTTTGAGGAAAATTAATTAGTAGTGAAGACTTTTCAAGACACAGGACACATGCGAATCAGCCCCGTGCTTCTTTCCCATGGGACAAATCACTGTTAAAATGCAGATGCAGAGATGTCAGCCATTTCTGGCCTACACTAACAGAGAGGGTATAGATTCATTTTCATTTCCACTCGAGACAGATTGTCTTGTCTTTATTTTCCATCAGATTATGCCTTATTAGACAGCTATGTCGTTTTTTTTGCATCTATTCATGATAGCAGCAATTCAGACAAAAAAGAGCGGAGGTTACCAAGTAGTGAAATAAGTGGGAAGGTATTTTTTTTTTGAGTTGGGAAAGGTTATCACTTTGCCTTGGAGGACTTTGAGAAAAGATTTCAAAGAGTTGAATTTTTTACTTTTTAATTTAAGAAGCCGATTGCCTATTCCGGACACAGAGCCGACATGGTGCCACCAGCCAGACAGGGTCAACGCTTACCTGGGAGTCGGATATCTCGGAGGGCTTCTCGGTCAGACTGCTGCTCTCTGCCGGGATCAGGTCATTGTACTTAGCGCTGACATCCTCATCTGAGTAGTGCAGACTTCCAGGGCTGGGTCTGGGTGGAGAGCTGGGGGGAAAAGAGAGAGAGAGAAAGAGAGACAGAGAGAGAGAGAGAGAAAGAGACAGAGTGTGAAACTGAGAGCCAAAGGTTATAAGAAAATAAATAATACAGTTAATCATCATCAGAGTTCATCTGGCATATTTTCAAGAGGTCTTCTAATCTTTGAGAACACATTTTGATTAAACTGGAAATATCCCCATCTTTCCCTCTGACTGACAGGCCTCAGATGACTGAAGGAAGGCTGCAGTGGTTCCCAACATTAAAAGACACTTCATTGATAAATGAAGATGTGCTATCGTCAATGGGTTATTTTGTGATTTTTTTGAAGCGGAAGCCGACAAACACGCAAAGCAGGTAAGAGATTTATAATTGGCCTTATCATTTTGCCGTTTCCTTGTGATCTTTTACAGTGTGTCAGTTAAAGGTGGGGCGATGGGCTGCATGAAGTGAAGCTCACCTCAGCCATCTTGAGATGCACAGACACACATGATTATCTCCATGAAAGGTTTCTTTGTCTTGATTTGAAGGAAAACTGAATGATGGTACAGTTTTGAGTCAGTCAGAGGATTTAGAACCTCCTGTATAAAAAGTATCTAATCATGGGCCCTGAGCTCACCAAAGTATTATACAGTTCTTTAATGGGCGCAGGTCAAGTAAAAAGACCCCTCGCTCCCTTTGGCTGCAGTCATTAAGTCCATAAAGTGAAGCGGAGAGAAACATCCAAGCAGACAATTCTTCATCTTCTTCTGCAGTAATGACCGCGGCGGGCGGCTGTGTTCAAGGTCTGCTGAGAATGAATTGGATGGTCAAAGGGGCCAAGTCTGGACCTCTATAGCCTCACATCACTGAGCTACATCAATGGGCTCAGAGTGTACAGTCAGGCTAACACAGCATTCAAGGAAGACTTTGCTCCGTCGGTTTTTCAGAAAAAACAACAAAATAATCATAATATAAACCAGGACTGGCAGGGATGTTTAAACGATCTGAAAATGGAAATCGGTGTGTGTGTGTGTGTGTGTGTGTGTGTGTGTGTGTGTGTGTGTGTGTGTGTGGGCAGAATAGACAAGCATAGAAAATGCTGTGATGTCAAGTCTAATATTATTAAGGCGTAAAGCAAAAAAAAACAAAAAACACAACAACCTCTCAAATAATATATGTTCTAAGATATGTGCGGGAGCTAGATCACTGGGGGATGCCAAGAACAGGAACGCGTAGGAGACACAACATGACAACGGCCATGAAAGGAGTGACACAACAAAGGGACATCTCCTCTGGGTTAAAGGAGGAGGATGTGACGGGGCTGTGGAGAAAAAAAAAAAAAAAAACGTGTCTGCTTAAAATTCAGACTGAGTTAGACATTAAAAGGAAACGGGGCCACGTGAGCCATAAAAGGAGGGGCCATAGATCCTGCTAGCAATCCAAAATGCTGTCAATGTGCCTGTGAATTATTTAGGAGCGCTCTAATTCTCCCCCCTTGCCTTATCCGTCTAATTCATCCCTCCTTTCCTTCACTCCTTCAAATGCCCCTTAGGGAACCCTCCCACTCGTCTTCCTTTAAGTCC
Source organism: Hyperoplus lanceolatus (assembly GCA_026929865.2). Classification (NCBI taxonomy): domain Eukaryota; kingdom Metazoa; phylum Chordata; class Actinopteri; order Uranoscopiformes; family Ammodytidae; genus Hyperoplus; species Hyperoplus lanceolatus. Next base: position 2,546,311 of record CM049410.1, read on the forward strand.
ACAGATCATTAGCACGGGCTATGTTACCAGTTTGGAGCTCTTCAAAGAGAAGGGGCAACTCAAGGCCCTTTGATCCCTTGCTTGGTCAAGGCAAAAGCAGCCCAGTTCACCATGCCCTTAATGAACCCTTCAAGCACATTTGTCGAAAAAAAACTTGCAAATACCGCCATCTTTTTGTTGTTGTTTTGTGACAAGAAACAGAACTCTGAACTCCTATCCCCCAACACAAGCACATGGCACAAGCAGCTGGCCCATCCATACAGATGTCTCTCTGTACTGGATTGGAGTTTTGGGGAGTTTGTTAAAATCTAATCTTATCTAATGTTTACTTCAAACATTACCAAATATCCAGCCCTGCCAAAGTCCAGCTGACGTGTATAAGAGGACATTTTATATGCTCATACCGACACATGTCCAGACAGCTCTCACAGCACTACACTTGAGAGAGACTCTGGGCCGAGGGCCAGAAGAGAAACAGGCCGGCTCCGACCCATAAGAAGCCTTTGTCTGAACAAGTGACGGACGGACGGACAAAGAGCACACGCAGAATGTTCATGAATTCTAATTAGCTGGTATTGTGCCGTCCCTTCTACGTATATTTAAATTGTTGTTCCACACAAACGCTGAATATCAACGAGGGGCAGCCGAAGGAGGTTCAGATCAGCAGCTTGGCTCCCAGAGGTTGGGTTTGTGCTCTCTCTCTCTCTCTCTCTCTAGACTGACAGGGAAGACTGGAACACAAATCACTACGTTATAAATTCCTCTCAATATCCTAATTGGACAATGGATTGGTAGAGGAGAGGGTCACTGGGAAAAAAATGCACTTGGTAAGATGTCTTGAATTGAGATGCAATATGTAAGCCTTTCAAGATAGAAAATATTCCTGAAATTAGCTAGAAAAACTCACTCTGAGGTATATTTAACTAATACAATAATGTGTTATGTATCATAATAACATAATAAGCCTGCAATGCTCTAAAGCAGTATGTCATGTCATTCTCTCCATTTCAAGTTGAACTTATTTGGAGTAAGTGGCAATGTTATAGATTTAAGATAAGCATACACTTGAAATCATTAGAAGTGATATTTTAGCATTTTAATATGAGATATAGCTTGACGTTAGCTAGACATACTCATATTGAAACAATTCTTACTAGTAATAGGAAGCGCTTTTCGTCACAGTAAACCATGTGTAATCCTTATTTTTAATTCAAGTGTATTGACCTTCCAACTCCACATATCTCACTGCAATGTCGCTAAGGTGATTGTGACTTATATTGAGTGTCATGAGATATTTTGACTAGAAATCAGATCAATACACGCCCAAAATTAATCATACCCCTGGCAAATTCTGACTTAAACTTCCAAACTGAAAGAGTTCGAGCTCATTGCTAAAGATGAATGGGAAAAGATACTAGTGGAGATATACAAAAAGCTGGTCAGCAGTTATAGGAAGTGTTTGATTGCTGTAATAGCTAATACAGGCGTTCTCTATTGATTATGAATAATTTTGGACATGCCACTTTTTGTTCAAATGTGTAAATAAAAGTTGAAAAAAATATATTTTTCATGATGACGCCTCTTGTACATCGTATTATTATATTCCGGGAGAAGCCTGTGTCATTTCCAATTAAGAAAAAAACTTGATGGTTGAATAAAAGACAGTTTAAGTCAAAATGTGCCAGAGGTATGAATACTTTTGGGCATGACTGTACATGGGGAAGATTTCAGACTTTTTTTGCAGTGTGGGATCTATATGCGATGGTGTTACTGACCGAGTGTAGATGCCGTTCTTGCGGCAGAAGGAGTTCTTGACGGAGAGGCGTCTGTTGTTGAGCTCCAGGGCAGGGAAGCGTCCCTCGTCCAGGCGCACCATCTCCCCGTGGGTCAGAGGCAGAGCCGTGCAGTTGGAGTGGTTGCCTGGACAGGGGTATGGGGACGACACTGAGTGGGGTTGTGGGATGACATAAGTGATTTGTGATCATCAGTCCAATCTAGAAGCAATATCAGTCCTATAAGGTGTAGTTAAAACATGACACAAATCACTGAAGCTTGATCTTGCAAAGACAGTAGTGTATTTCTTTAACAGCTAGCTTTAAATAGCTTGAGGAGAAACAAAAGTTTTATACAGGCATATTATTGGTTGCTTCAGTTTCACTGTTGAGTCCTTATGTAAAGCACACAGATAACACAGTGGGGCATATCGGCTTCATGGCTGAAGAAATTGGGGAGGGGTTGACAGGGCTTAAGAGGCCCGTCTTTGTGTGCCCACACAAACACAGTCCTTCTATGAGCCGGTCTCACCCAAGCCCTGTTTACTGACCCTGGCAACCTTGGTACCATGCTAAATGCTGACTAAGCTGTAGAGCTATGTCTCTTTAGTGATAGCTAGTTTAAGTGTGAGTGTGTGAGTTTGTGTGTCTGCGTATGTGTTTGTGAGTGTGTGTATGAGTGTGTATGTATTTGTGTATGTCTCTGTGCATGTCTATGGGGGTGTGAGGGTTGGGTTCTTTTAATTATCTTGTCTTGATTGTATTTGCTGTTTTTAATTTTTGTGTTGTTTTCAATCTCTGTAAAGTGCGAGATAAATACAAATTGACTGAGGCATTTTTAGACGGCTTGACCTGACACAGTGTGTCAATGGCAATGTCTACTAACATGGATTAAGAGACCTTATGTTTTGGAGTTTCTCTGATAAAGAGCTTCCAGGAGCAGCCATGTCCCCTGGGATAATTCACAATCATGAAAATTGGCTTCTTGATACAGTGGTGTGGTAATATAATTACTCTCCGTCTTGACTAATGACCCGAGCATTATACCACTTGCCAAGCCATTTATCCCAGTATCGATCCACCAATGCAGTTAAACATGAACAATAATGTTTATTTGCCTCCTATTTCAACTGCGTCATCACCGGTAACCTTTTACTCTCACCTCCCTCCTGTCAGACCAACATGAAAAGCAAAGCTAGGTCATTTGTCTAATTGTTTGCGCCTTCACACTCCCATTTTCTAAAATAGACTTTGGATGTGCTAATCGTTAGAGTGCAATTATTGGCGGAGAAGTCTACGAGGGGGACAGATTCCAGTCGAAAGCTCAAGGTTGCCGAAAACAGAGAAAGACACAGACACTGCGTTCCAATGCCCATACTTCTCTACTATTTATTATGCCAGAAAAAACATTTAGGATGTCCCAATACATGCATGTCAATTGTAGTATACTGAAAATACATAAATGCCCCCACTAACTCCAATAGTATTTTGGAGTATTCGTCTTTATTCTTGACATTTCTCGACATAATGAAAAAAAAAATGTTCCTTTTCTGATTTTTTTTTCTCTCCTGTGGCCCTAAAACTCTTCTGTACTTCAGTATGTAGTGTAGTAAAAAGAAAGAGTATGTGATTCGGAACGCAGGGTGAGACAGCGAGTTCGGCCGGCCGTCTGACGTTCTTACCTGAGTCTGATTTCTTGGTGTATTTTTTACTCTGGCCTCGGATGATGAGGATGAAAACCAGGAGGAGGATGAAGATGAGGCCCACCAGAGCGATCACAACCAGGAACCACCACTCCTCGTAGAACGGAGACACTTTCTGGGCTGAACACAAAAAACCAAGAGCAGGGATTAAAGGTGTACTATGTCACTTCATACTGTATATACAGCCGCGTAAAAAAATTAAGAGACCAGGCTGGATTTTTTTTTAAATCTTCATCTCTACATTACTTATTGAAAATGCTCTAAATGACAATATTTTTATTGTGAATTTGGTGGAAATGTTGTCAGTAGTTTATATTATATAATCAAAATGTTCATTCTACTCAAACATATGCATAGCAATACTAAAACAAGAGACACTGACACTTCATTTTTTCCTGAGCTGTATATTTGGTGTGTTAGAGGAAAGCAAATATTTTCTGAGGTATATTCTCATAACTGAATAAACAAACTTTCCTCACAAGACAAATTGGATCCCAGGAACACTGTTTTGAAGTTAGAAATCTACCTGAAAAATTACTGTTGTCGTTTACAGCAGGAGGGCCCATACAGTTCGGTTTACAAACATATTCTAGTCTTAGGTTTGATTCCAGGTGTCTCAATATGAGTTTGTTTTTGAACCATAGAACATTTAATACGAAGAAATACATGTAGAGTAAATGTGTTTTGTAAACTAACCGCAGGCTCTGCACATTTGAACAAATCCTCTCCCCCTGAAACTGCATAGTGCGCCTTTAATGAACAGAACTTGTTTTAAAAAGAAAGTTGTTTTGTTCTGTTAAAGTTCAGTTGACTTTTTCAGTTTAAAGTACCTGATATGGTGGGGGAGGGGGCGCTGGGGGAGCCATAGCCGTAGTCGTTGACCGCAATGACTCGAAAGTCATAGGTGACCCCTTCACGGAGCATATCCAGGTTAAGTGTGTAGGATGTCACCTCTTTGGGAATGTCTTTGATAAGGATATCCCACAATCCCTCATCTAAAGGCAAAGTGAGTAACACATATGAACATATTCTTATTTAAAGCTGTAGTCATCATGTTAAAAAAACACTGGAACCCAACAACAGTCCATATATAACGGACTGACCTGAGGGTCTGGCCTCGATGACGTAACGTGTGATGGGTGCACGGCCCTGATCCCCGCTGGTCCAATGCAGTGTGAGGGCCCCGCCATACCGGGAAATAAAGGGTTCTCCCGGAGGGCCTGGGGCTCCTTAAGAAGAGGAAAAGTGTTGGATAGTTAGAGTGAAATCTCTCTTTTTATTCTCTTCCTCAATGTCTTTTTATCCTAGCACCTATTAATCTTGTTTGGTTTGTTGTGTGTGTATATATGAGTATGTGTATTTATCTTTTTGTATATGTGTTTTTTTGATTAGTATGCATTTATATGATTGTACTTGCTCGTATGTATTTTGTTAAAGCACTTTGTAAAGCATTGTTTTTAAAGGTGCTATATAAAATAAGATATTATTATTATTATTAATAAATATCACATTAAATAAAAAGTTGAGTCTCACCTTCTCCGGGCCCCGTGGTGATGTTGGCCTCCACCTCAGGGCCGTACGTCAGCGTCTTGGCCCGGATGCGGAAGTTGTAGGTGACGCCGTCGGCCAGGTCTTTGACCTTCATCCAGAGAGGAGCGCTGCCCTTCACATCTACCGTCACTATCTTACTGACACCTGGAGTGCGAGCAGAGGAGTCTGTACACAAAACACTAAGACTCTAGATGCTGCCTTTTTGCAAGCGACAAACAGCCAAGCTTTTGTGCATATGAACAGGCACATGGGCACACAGGAAAACTCACAAGGACAACGACAGACGGACGGACAGAATATCAGAGACACGCACAACTTTGGCAAAATATAACATAAAAGTTATTTTATTCCAGCAGCCTTTATGATATTTGGGATAGACAGAGACACAAGGACCATTTAAATAATAGACCAACTGATAGTGGCTGTCTTCCCCGCTCGGGGCTCTCTGGGTCCATTGGCTGATAGCCAAGGGACCACAGCCTCCTCAGCTCAGCATTCCACCCCTGCTCCCAATTACTTCACAATCTGGTCCAGGCAGCCACTTTTAGCCAACTATTTAGCCATGTTTGTCTCAGTGAGAGAGAGGAAGATTTGCAAACATTCTCACCAGAGCATTCCAACATATTTTAATCAGCCATGCCGTATACGTTATACTGCAGGACCTACACTCATCTGCAAAATATTAGGAGCAGGAGCGCAAGCAAGCAGTGCAGTTAAAAAAGAATATGCTAACTAGGCAGGAGGTTGTAAATCACTGTCTCAGGAAGCCAGCTGAGGAATGTCAAGACAAGGCAGGAGTTATTAGGGCTCAGGCAGAGTCTTTTTTTCCCTCACCATCCACCGGAGTGCAGGGCTCATAAACCAAGCGGTAGCCCTCAATGATGCCGTTGGCCTGCTTGGGCTCCCCCCAGGACACGTTGAGCGAAGTGGTGGTCAACTCACTGAAGTGGACGAAGCCGGGAGCACTGGGCGCTACAGGTGAGAGAATGAAGAGGGTAGTGACATATGAATACAGTTCACAATATTGAGGCAAAAGATTCATTACAATCTCAGCAAAGTGAAAAACTGCATTGCGGTGGGCTCGATGTGCCAACTCGGAGTGCACACACTCATGAAAACATCTGGAAATTCCCAGAGAAACAGTTAGTATTCTGTAATTAAGGCCCAAACTGGGACACACATATATATATATATATATATATATATATATATATATATATATATATATATATATAAATATATATATATATATATATATAATAAAATATATATATAAATAAAGTCATTGTTTATTTACAAGGAATTTTGAACTTGATCTAGACATGGGGAATTTTCGTAAGGTGCGATGGCAAATTAACACATTTTCAACTTCTGCTGTTTGCAGCTACTATCCCCATTCGCACCAAACTCTCAAGAGTAAAGGGTGTATCACACTGGCAACAGAAATAGCAGCGGATCAGGAGGACAGAGGGGAAATCCAAAGGCAGCCTGCGGCAGGCAATTTCACAGTAAAGTCAAAAAAAAGAATCACATTATGCTACATGGCATGAAACAGAAATACTAGCAGATTAAAAATTAAAGACGATTTCTTTAGTTCATTGTTCTTGATTCGAGCATGAACAATACATTATTCTGTGCATGTCAACGCAGGTATACCGTGGTGTACACGCTGTTTGAGCAAATCAGTCACTAAAAAGCAAACCCACAGTCGACATGAGAGCGTTAAAAAATCAACCAGTGACCTTGAGTGAGAGCTGTGAGAACTCTGCCTGCTGACCCAGCCCATGTGCAGCTAGCTAATGTGTCAGGGGTTTTCGCCACAACTCTGCATAAAATTGACAAAAAAGCTAGTGTTGGCCAACTTCCCAGTACCCTGTGGTGCAGAGAGCCAAACATTCCTGCCTGTGTGTTTTTTAAGTCCTCAGCACTTTGTATTCCCCGCCAATGTCAAAGCCTTCAAGGGGGCGGGAAAAACAAGTTATACATTTATACTGTAAAGCATTTTCTTGTGAACTAAAAAACCGCATAGGAGGGACTCTTCCTAGAGAGTAAACACAGACGTCTTTGTGCAGTTGTGGCCGAATAAATAATCTACATGTGTCTCCCCACGTTCTGTAGTCAGTGCTCCTCCCCTGTCACTAGGCCTCCACCCCCAATGACTTGTTCTGGAGGAGGTTGCCAAGAAGAGTCTGATCTCTAATGCTATATCTCACAGGACACAACTACACCTCTGACTGAAAATGTCCTATTTCTTGGTGAATTTAGAGGAGCTGTGTACTTACATAACTTGTCTGACAGCTGCAATATGTAAGTTCCAATTTTGCAGTTTTGTGTAACACAGTAACTCAAAATGAGAGCCATTACCCTTTATTCTTTTGTGTGCACCTTTTGTAAGTGAAGAGAGGATTAACCCTGAGATATCGCTCTGCATTTAAGCTCCTGAGGACCATAAACAATAGGGTTGAATCAGGAGAAGGAGTATTGTTGTGAAGATGAGAGAGAGAGAGAGAGCGAGAGAGAGAGAGAGAGAGAGAAGACTTAGAGGCATAAAGCACTGCAGAAGCTAAGACCGTGACATACTACACAGTGTAGGGAGTAGGGTCTTAGCTACAAGATACATGTCACAGGTATTGTGAGTGAATGAATGAATGAATAATTTATTTCAAATATGCAACAACAATACAATAATAAAAATGCATCAACACAGCACTGATAAGGCAGCCAAGCACTCTATAAAAATGCCACAACATATTTGAAAAGGGGTGGGAAGAAGTATTAACTTGTTCAATCCCACCCCACTTTGTGACATTCAAACCTTCACCACTGCAACATCCTTTGGGCACACATCTGGCTGGCTGTAGTGTGTCCTCACCTGCTTGCTGAGTGCGCCCTCTGGTGGGCAGGGAGCGGGGTCCGTCCCCTGCAGCGTTGAATGCGGCCACGCTGATCATGTAGGTGGTGTAGCCTGTCAGGTTCTTCAGCTTCACGCCAAGCTCGGGCAGAAACAGAGTACGCAGTCGCTCCGTCTCATTCTGGAGCTGGAACTCCCAGAAATAGATCTGTAGAAAAACGGAATGAAAAGAGAGAAAGATCCAGGGTGCATAATTCATAACTTTTCTCAATGAAAAATATAAGGAATGTATAACAAAGGCATGATGTAAGTTTGGCTGTTTTTCCAGCAACACAGACAGAAAAAAAGAGGACACATTGCCGATTACCTTATAACCCTGTATGTCCCCGTTCTGCGCATCCAGAGGAGGAGGGTCCCATGTGACATCCAGCTGTGTGGCTGTTGAGGACTGGATGACCACAGTTTGAGGAGGGGATGTGGGGACTAGAATAGGGGCAAAGTGGAAATAGTACAACTCATTAACAACTCACTTTTTACGTGCTTCACATAAACTGCTTAACATTTAGGAATGAAAGATAAAACCTAAGTAGGCTCATACATAGGTAATAGGAGAAAGACATACCCGCCTCCCCAACAAACACTTCCTGCGGTGCACTGCTGGGACCCTCCCCCACGGCGTTGTACACACTGAGACGGATCTCGTAGCGTTTGTGTTTACTCAAATCTGCACACAGAGAGAAAGCCATGGCAGGATTGTCATAAAACGGTTAAGATAAAAAGAACAATAAAAAAAAATTAGTTCCTCATGAGAGACACACACACACAGTCACGGTGATGCCGGTGGCAAGACAACATCGCACATCACAAGGGGGAAAGACGAAAAGGGGCGGAATTATAAGGCAAACTGATGAAAGAACGGGTTGTTGTGAGGACACGCTGCGAAGATTTGTCGGTGGTTAAAAAGAGAGAAAAACACACTGAAATAATGACAGGGCAGCTTGGAGGGATTAAAGTCACACATCATAGGAATCCCTTTGCAGACAGAGAGTGGGAGGACGACAGGATGGCGTAACATGCACTTTCGGCAAGCTATTAAACAAATCACATTTTTTTTTGTAGGAGTACATTATAACAGATGACACGCTGGAGAGAGGTGGTAGAGAGGCATTAAAGGGAGACTTACTATCCAGTTCATACTGGGTGAGCGAGGATTCACTCAAGTTCCTGATGCTGTAAGGAGCTGTAGTTTGGATGGAGGACAGGCGGGGGGGGGCAGGCAAGGGGGAGGGGGACAAGGGGAGATCACGGAATTGGGAAAGAGTGAGAACATCGGTCAACTTCAATGTCTATTTTGCAAATCGTTAGCCTCATAGCATAATTGCCTAAATCATATTTACTCTACTCTACTTTTACTCTACATCTACTCTATTGTACATCTACTCTACTTTACCCTACTCTATAACCCTTAAGATTTGACTTAGGTAATTATGCTATTAGGCTAACGAAAAGTAGATGTAGAGTAGAGTAGATGTACAATAGAATAGAGTAAATATGATTTAGTCAATTATGCTATGGGGCAAACAAAAGCATATAACAGCCTTTACTGATAAGCATGAGCAAGGTGCATTTAAGACTTCCCAAATAGAAATACTTTCTGCACAGCACCAGAGGCAAACTCACCGGTGAGATCAGCCCAGTTGGCAGAGGGACTGTTTACTGTACGGATGCTGAAGCTGCGCAGCTGGTCGTAGTTTAGCTCCCGAAACCTGACCCTGAACCCCAACAGGACTCCATTGATGTGGTCCTCAGAGGGAGGCTACAAAAGGCAAGAGATATGCTTAATGCATAAAGTATTCAACCAACAAGTAACACAATCAATCAAATCAGTTTTATTTGTATAGCCTAATATCACAAATAGACATTTGCCTCAGTGGGCTTTGCATTCCATACAGTACGACATCCTGCCCTTAGACCCTTAGCTCAGCTGAGAAAAAAAACTCCCAGTAAAAAACCTTTTATCGGATTATGATAAAGACATTGGTTCTGGCAATTATATGCCACTTTCACCATTCATTCATTCATTCATTCATTCATTCATTCCCTCTCCCACAAAACAAAAGTGCTATGTAAAATCCAACAGCAAATACCTGCCAGCGGACCAGAACAGATGTGGTGGTGTGAGGTGTGAGAGAGAGTATTGTCGGGGGTTTGTCTGGGGCTAGAGGAGATAAGGGAAAGAAAAGAACAGAAACAAAAGCTGAGAGAGAGAGAGAGAGTGATGCATATACTTCAAACAGCACTGTTAGGAAACCGCTTGTGAGTAAGACACGCGCACACTGTTGACGTAAAGTATTCTCTGCAACAAACAAAAAAAAAAATCACACAGCGTGAAGGCATGTCGACACATTGTCTGAACGTGAAATGTAACGGATAATGAATCTGCGGTGCGTGGCGACACACACGTTCTGCTTTAAGGTCCTTACCATCCTGCAGTGTGGTGATGGCCTCGCTCTCCCGGCTGTATTCACTATCTCCGATGTCATTGGTGGCTTTGACACGGAACTGATAAGAGGTGAAGGGCTTCAACCTGCAAGGAGAGAGGAACATTTGATTGTTATTGTACAGCCTGTATCTGGCTTTCTACCCTACTCAGTCTCAATGTTTCTGACTGTGTGAATAGATAAAAAGCGGTTGACACTCGGAGGGATCTGAAGCGGGACCTTCACATTTAGTCGAGTCAACTTTAGTGTCAATTCTTAAACATGCAAGACATACATAAGGACCTAAATGTTGTTTATCTCCGACCCACTGTGCAATAGGAACAATAATGTAGAGTAAGATACAGATGAACAATATTTACAGTAAATCAATTCTAAATAAGGGTACAAAATAAAACCATATATAAAATAGAATAGAAAGTAAAAAAGTAGATCAATCAAATTGAAATGTGCAAGTTGCAATCTGTAATATTATATATATTATATATTATATAATATTTACAATATGTGCAATATGCAGTCAACTGGATGTAGATTTTAAGGCATTTTGATGTGCAGGCTGAGTATGAATGAATATAATGAATAGATTAAGGGTTTTAAGTTGTAGTTTACCTGTCCACGATGTAGGAGTGTGTCTCGTGGCTGACCGATGCAGAGTGGACAGTCCAGTTCCTGTCGGGCAGCTCTCTGTATTGGACTGTGTAGTAACGCACCGGGGACAAGCCGTCGCTGCCCGGCTCCCATGACAACAGCACTCTGCGCGCCTGGACTTGGTCTTGAGGCACAATGGGGCGGCTGGTGGGTTGTGGTCGAGCTGACAACACACACACACACACACACACACACACACACACACACACACACACACACACACACACACACACACACACACACACACACACACACACACACACACACAGTCAGTCCCCAAACTTAATATTTAGAGGTGAATCATTTCAATAATACATTTGGGGGCTGCAGTATTTAACACTTACCTCTCTTTTCTGTTGTGACCACCAGAGCCTCGGCAGCCTCCCCCCAGCCCTTTCTTGTTTGCGCGGTGAGGCGGAACACAAAAACCATTTCTGGTTTCAGTCCAGTGGCTGTGTACTGTCGCGCGCTGGGGCTCAGCACGTCCACAGTGGCCGCATTGCTGTTTGAAGAGTTTTTTCTGTATGTGATCTGATAGGCTAAGAGGGGAAAATTACATCAATATCATTATTTTTTTTAAATCACGCAAATGGAACAAAACAAATTGATATGGACAAATCTCAACGTTACTTGAATGACTTGCGGTCGTGCATAGAAGTCTATAGTAAAGTAAATCGCTAGCTCACCCAGGATAATGCCATTAGGCTGGGCAGGGGGTTGCCAGATGAGCCTGACCGAAGTAGTTCTGACTTCTGGAAAGAGGATGCCAACTGGAGGGCCTGGTACTATAACACACAACATGACCAAAAGGGCCAATCAGGCTATAGCACTATAAACGTGAAGAATATCAGCAGGCCAAGGACACATATCCATTTAAAATGCAGGGGCCACAATTATTATCAAACTTTGAGCTAACAAGATCAAATCAATATATGTAATACAACCATCCTTAACATATTTTATCATAACAAGACTAATAATAAAGCAGAACATTTCAATCAGTTGCTGAGAAATGACTTTTACGTTAGACAAGTGACATTATCTCTGTGAAATTGTTTATTTCCTCATAGAAAAAAAATACACCCTGCGTTCCAATCCCCATACTTCCATACTATTTAGTATGTCAGAAAAAGAATTAGGATGTCCCAATACATGCATGTCAATTGCAGTATGCAAAAAATACCTAGATACCCCACTAACTCCATTGCATTTTGCAGTATTCGTCTTTATTCTTGACATTTCTCGACATAATGAAAAAAAAATCTTCCTTATCTGATTTTTTTTTTCTCTCCTATGGCCCTAATAATCTTCTGTACTTTAGTATGTAGTGTAGTACAAAGAAAAAGTATATGATTTGTAACGCAGGGACAATTTCAAAAACACACAATAAGATTTAACAGGTGGGTAAGATGGATATGTTTACCATCATCCAGGGTCCTCTCTAAAATGGAGGGTGCGCTGCTTCTTCCATCTCCTATACGGGTGAAGGCCAGGACCTGGATCTCATACAGGACGTACTTGCCCAGGCCGCTGAGCTGGACACTGTGGGTGGTGTTGCCCTCCACTGTCCACAAGCTGGGAGCCCTGTCTGAGTCCTTCTCCTTGTGCACCACCTGAAATACACCAGTCATTTTAAAAGTTAGATGACTTTTCTTCTAAAGATTTTTTTTGGCATTTTCTTTTCTTTTTATTCTTTTTTTATTATGATTTTCCAGGTCCATACATTACAGTCAATACAAATACATGTCATACTTCTCACTACCCCGACCGTAGATTTATAGCCCACAGAAAAGCATCACAGACTCAGTAAGCAATACAAAAGTGAGCAAGGACCCATTAAGACTTTATACATACTGTATTATACACATAACCATTTTTCAAATATAGTAAAATAAGAACAATAACTAAATAAACAAACATGTTGGGGTAAACCTCAGTGACACATAAAGCCCTCTACAGAGCGAAAATAAAATAAAACAAAAAGGACAAAAAAAATCCACTTTAGACAAATGACGGTTGAATTGGTGTCACATCGACACGTTATCCATCTTTCCCATATTTTCAAAAAAGTTCCCTGTTGCAGTTTCAACGCAAAAGTAATTCTTTCCATCTTAAAAATATCATAGATATTGTCAATCCATTCCTCCACAGTAGGTTTTCCTGGTTTTAACCATCTGCTAGTAATAGCTTTTCTGCTAGCAGCACTTAGGATCCGAAGAAAATATTTGACATTAGAAGAAACATGTTCTGATGTTAAGGCACCAAAATATAAACAGTCAAAATACATTTTTGGCATTTTCTAAGCTCTATTTATAGTACAGAAAGACAGAGACAAAATGGGACAGAAAACGGAACAACATGCAGAGAACGACCACGGGTCGGATTCGAACCGGGCCTGCTGTGAAGAGGAATGAGCCTCTATGGGGGGAGCTCTGGCCACTATACCTGCACCAAATAATAACTATAATAATAATAATTGATAGAATTTAAATAGCACTTTTTTTGAAGGGTCACTCAAAGACACTTTACATCATACATATAGAAAATCATACAAATAGAAAAAAAAACTAAATACAGAGCGCTAGGGAAAAAATTTAAATAATCTGATGCAAAATACTGATTATTCTAGTACATATTATTGCAAAAGATTCAATTCCCCTTTGAATAATGCAATGTTTTCTGTTTTCATTTTAATCTGTCATTTCCTTTTTATTAACTTTGTTTTTATTATCTCTTAAATGCAATTTCAATATTTTCTTGTGTCAAGTTTTTAATTTTTTTACACTTGATGTATTTCAAAGCCCTTGTAAAGCACTTAACATTGCCATCGGTGTATGAGTGTGTGTGTGTGAATGGGTGAATGTGGTAAGAAATGCAAAGTGCTTTGGGGCTGAGAAAAATCGGCTAAATAGCGCTATATAAGTCAAGTCCATTTACCATTTTAGCATTTGCCTGTGCTATATAATCTGGAGGGAGGAGTGACTGTTTCTAATGCTGACCTTGTAGCCCAGTATGAGTCCGTTGCGGTCGGGCCCGGGGACCTCTCCCCACCGCACCAAGATGCTGCTGGAGGTGGTGGCGAAGGCGGACACGTTGGTGGGACCGCTGGAAGGCACTACAGTGAGAGGGGGAGAGGACGTTAGCTTAGCATCCCAGTCAAGCAAGCCTGTGTGATCAAGTGTGTGTTGTTGGGGCGTGTGTTTCCATATACAGCTCTGGAAAATGTTTTGAGACCACTTCAAATGTTCAGTGTTTCCCGTTTTACTATTTATAGGCATATGCTTGAGTAGAATGAACATTTTGCTTTTATAATATAAACTACTGACAACATTTCTACTTTATTCCAATACAGTTTTGTCATTGAGAGCAGGTTTTAGTAAGTTATGTAGAGATGAAGATTTAAGAAAAATCCAGACTGGTCTCTTAATGTTTTCCGGAGCTGTTTATTTCCTTCCTCACCAGACTCCCTGGTCCTGCCGTGCACTGGCGAGCTCCAGGGCCCGGAGCCGATGCCATTGATGGCCTGAACCCTGACCTCGTACTGCGTCCACTCCTCCAGGTCCTCTATGGTGAACTCCCGCTCCAGACGGTCCATGATGATGTGGGACAGAACGCCCCCTTTGGAAGTCGCTTTAGAGTACTGGACCCGGTAGCCAACCAGATCTGCATTCCCATTGTACTCCCACTCTGGAAGAGGCTGAGAGGACATTTTATTTTTTATTTTTTTCCTTCCACCAGTTTAAGCAGGATCCATATAAATGACATCATAATTGAGTGCACAAAGAAGCCATAAGAAAAGAGAGGTCGTACTTCACAGGGAAATTTACAACAGCTAAAAGAGTAATGATGAGCATTATGGGAAGGGAAAGCACACCCTCTCCGCATTGAGTGGTTTCAAATCAAATGTGTTGATACTCCATTTTTCCTAAAATAATAGCCCAATCATTAAATCTGTTAAATCAATAATAATATAATCCTAGAGTGAAGGTATTTGTATTTTGACATGATATTTAGTTCTTGAAAAAGGCAGTTGAAACATAGTTACTATGCCAACCATTAGGACATTTTTGGTGTTTTCTTTTTTAATACATTAATACTGAAATTTGTTTAGGGTGTGTGCAATCAATCAATCTTAAAAACTCAGCAAGTAGGAGTCTGTTTGTATGCACGTTATCTGACACATGCAAATCATTCAGCATTTTAAGTTAGCACACTTACATACATTTTTACCTCACTTGTTTCTATGAAAGTGCAACTGATGAATATGGCCTCAATGCACAGCAATGAAGTGGATCGCAAAGGGTTACAATCATTGAGCTATGCCATTCATTGTTGGGTCACATTACACAGCTGACACCACCCTGCTGTTAAATCCAGGTAAGTAAAAAAAACTCTTTATAATCCCGCAGTGGTATCTGGCCTGTGTCTCTCACTGCCTGGCACTGATCACACACAAGCAATGATGAAAACGGACAGATGTAACAACCGACACCATTGGCCAAACGCTGACGCAGCGAGCGGCATAATCAAGCACAATGTGCAGTGCCATTGACTGTATTCAGAATATAACAGCCACAACAGTACAAGAACAGGTTAACAGAAGAAGAGGCAATATTTCATGAAAAAAACAAAGCCATAATTAAGTTTGCTAACGTTTTGTGACGTGAGTAACACTTAAGAGACAGTAGAGTTAAAGGTCACTGCCATTGAGAAAGTCACTGTTTAATGTCATACCTTTCGATATACTGTATAAGCTAAATTGGATTTTTGTACTAAGATATGGCGTAAATTGGAGTTGACTAGCTTTTCTGACAAATGTTGTATCCAATTAATAGTCCAAGGCCATTCTTGCCTGTTGAGTCACAACATGATTTTCCACCATACCAAAGAGAAGGACAGAGAAGAAAACAATATTTGAAATAGCTTAAATGCACGCAAAGGCATACCAAAAATCTACAGCGCAATTTTCATTTTAATTTGCGTGTAAGTAGGTACAACACGTACATGCTTATCTAAATCCGATTTTTAAAAAAAACACCACACTAACTGAATCATACACACTGAGTCAGGCCCCAAAGTGCAATGAGCCGGGATAACTTACCACCCAGCGAAGCCACAGGCTGGTCTCGCTGGCTGTGCGCAGAGTCACGTTGGCGGGGGAGATGTCCGGAGGGGCCTGCAATGTCTCGATCTTCCTGGAGGGCTGGCTGGGAGGACTGGTGCCCACAATGTTTACCTGACGCATTCTGAACCTGCATGGGTGCAAAGGACAAAACATGATGGTGGCTAAATATTCTAACCATGGCTGTATTAAAGTGGTAAATGGACTTATATAGCACTTTCCCCTGGTTTTTCACAGACTCAAAGTGCTTTACATTGTTTTGTACACATTCACTCAATCACACACACATTCATACACCGATAGCAGCAGCAGCTACCATGCAGGGTGCAAGTTAACTATCGGGAGCAATTCAAGGTTTTATGTCTTAAACTGGGAAGATACCAGCCTGAGTTTTTAACTGTTACAAATGGTGTCCCACAGGGCTCAATTTTAGGTCCAGTTCTTTTCACAATTTATATAAATAACATTGTTTCATCGCTAAAAAACTGTCACGCCCATCTATACGCTGACGACACAGTACTGTATTGCATTTCCGATTCGGTGCACCAATCTATTGAGAACCTACAAAGCTCTTTTAACACCCTGCAGGACTGTCTAGTGGACCTCAGGCTTGTTCTTAATACAGACAAAACCAAATATATGTGTTTCTCCAGAGCGAAAACTACACATTTTAATGATTTTAATATGTTTACAAAGAATGGATTTTTAATTGAAAGAGTCACAGAGTATAAATATCTCGGCATCTGGTTAGATGATAAACTCACTTTTCATTTTCATATAAATAATCTTGTTTGTCGACTACGACAAAAAATTGGCTATTTTTATAGGAATAAAACCACCTTCCCTTTATTTAGTAGGAAAAGGATTATTGAGGCAGTTTTCATTTCATGTCTGTCCTTGATTACGGTGATGTGGTCTACCGGCATGCATCACATTCATGTCTTAAACTCCTGGACTCTGTTTTTCACTCTGCTTTAAGATTCATCACAGGAGATGCTTATGATACACACCATTGTCTCTTATATGAAAAGGTTGGGTGGTCCTCTCTTAAAGAGAGACGTGACGCACATTGGCACATTTTTATTTACAAAGCCTTGACCGGGAAGCTTCCTCGTTATTTAACTGAAATGCTGCACATTTCAGATGGGCTTTATCAGACCCGCTCCACTGACATGCTTATGCTTTATGTCCCACAAGCCCGGTCTGAGCTGGGAAAGACAGCTTTTAGCTTCAGTGCCCCCGACTCCTGGAACAACTTACAGCAACAAATTAAACTAAATACATTCATATCCTTTGGCCAATTTAAACAGACTATCTTGGATCTGCCAAACTCTACTTGTAACTGTTTTAATTAGGCTATATTGTATTTTATTCCTTTTAATTACTGCCACTCTTCACCACTTTGTAAATGTTTCAATTGTTTTTTTTTCTCTTCTCTTCACTTGTGTATTTGATGTATTTGCATTGAATATTTTGAATGTAGGCCTATTGTTGTTTTGAATTTGTTTTGACTCGACATCATTGAAAATGAGGGTCACCCCTCAATTGATCTCTCGAGGATAAATACAAGTTAAATGAAATGAAAATGAAATGTCTTGCCCAAGGACACTTCGACATGTGGCGGGTAGACGGGGGATCGAACCACCAACCCTGCACTCCAGTGGCCGACCACCCTACCCTCTTCGCCACGGCCGCCCAATTAATTATTATTAATCATGCCGCTGTGCGAAACATTTGATTAGATCACTTAAGTTAAGATAAGGCTTTAAAAGATGCCCACAGGGAAACTAGGTCATTGTAGGAGCAGATTAATTGGATCTATTTATGGGCGCTAAAGAATAATAATTCAACACAGTAACATATTCTGGTTACAGTAAATTGATTCATCAAGGGAAAGGATAATCAGTGACACATGTTTTAGATTAGCAGTGTGTGTGTGTGTGTGTGTGTGTGTGTGTGTGTGCTCACCTGTAGAAGGTATAGGGGTTCAGGTCAAGGACCTCCAGTGATCTGGCATCAGGTTCATTAGACAGCTGATGAACCATCAACCACTCTTCATTCTCTCCTATTATACCAATCTGGAATGCACACATCCAAGTATCATTGAACATGTGTGCCAATGCTAAGCCAGAAAACAACTTGTAAAATTATAATAATAAAATAAATAAGACAGATTGTTTTTCATCGTTTTAATGAAATAGATGTGAATTGCTTACCTGGGCTTCAACCTGCCAAGTGGAGATGGATGTTTTGCCATCGTAGCCTGGTTTGAACTGCAGAGCCACAGAACGAGGACCGATGTTGGAAATGGCTAAATTGGTTGGTGGACCGGGCAACTCTGTGTTGAGGGAGGAAAGATGGATTACAAATACATTCCAAGTTATCGGTACTTTATAGCTGTGTCAGTTGAGCCACAGTTAGTGGAATGACAACATTTGAAATGTACTTGTATCCCTTCCAGTTCATTCTTCCAAAGTACATATAAATTCCTCAACCTAAACCCAGTTGCCTCATCTACGTAATTTAAAAACACTGACCTGGTGGCACGCCAGAGGAAATAGTGGAAGCTGAGAGCAGGCCCTGGCCCTTGGAGGTCATGGCTGCTACCTGGATGGTGTACGTGGTGAGGGCGGTGAGGCCCGTCACCTTGTACTCCTGAGTTAAGTTGGGCAAATAATGGGTCACCCTAGTGTTGGTCCTGTTGAACTCCTCCCAGGAGATCCGATAGCCTGGTAAAAAGTGTCATTTTGGTGTTCACATCTCGGGGACTCATACATTGACAGATGACAGAAGAAGATACGGATTAGTGTCTCATGGTTGTCTTGTAATGGTTACCTGTGAGAAGACCGTTTTTCTCCTGCGGCTCCTTCCAGCTGACTTTTAGTGAGGTGTCCAAGATGTCAGTGAAGCTAAGGTGTCCCACAGCACCGGGAGCTTTGAACAAAAAAATAATAAAAAGCAGTCAATAAACGGTCTAGCCTGACACGTAATTATCTGCCAAACATCATACACTATATCCTATAACGGCTAACACTTACTATCCTCGTGTGTGCGTAAGCGTTGCGGCTGGCTGCGCGGGCCGTCTCCGGGTGTAGTGAAGCACAGCACTGATGAGTAGTACTCTGTGAACCTCTTCAGGCCAGAGATGTACCCCACGTGAACACTGTCCTGGAAGTTGGGACGCACCGTAACCACCACCACCGCATTTGCACGGCTGGGTTCCCACGCCAACAGCTGGCGACGTGATGAGGGACATAGAGTTCATTTCTACAATTTAGGCACACAGCTGGCAGTATCAAGATGTTTTAATGAAGTAAAAAAAATAATTCACATCTGTTATTTTATTATTAACAGAGGAATTCAGGGCCTGCGGTTAAATGAATCTGACAGGGTAATAGGGACAGAGTTGCTCCTCTGCCTCTGACCACTAGAGTGCACCAGTTGATACAAAGGGGGGCTGCTCACCTTATATCCCTGGTTGATTCCATTGATAAATTGAGGGCTCGGGGCACTCCAGGTAAACCGCACTGTGGTTGAGTTGACAGACTCGGCTTGTACATTTCCTGGTGGCACAGTTGGCACTGATCCAGGGCCAGGGGGGAAAAAAACGGAGAAATAGCAAGAGAGGGAAAAAGGAAGAGAGGTGGAGGAACATGAGAGAGGGAGAGAAACAAAGAGAGAATAGTGGTGAGATATGTGGATAGGACAAATGTACATCAGGCACTTTCAGACCTGCCTCGTGTAGAGCATGGGAATCAGGCTAAAGCATTTACAGCATTATTTTTCCGTTTAAATGTTGGCTCATTTCGGGAGGTAAGAGCATGCCAATCAAACAGTGTGTGTGTGTGTGCTTGCCTCAGGCAGCTTCCAGGTAAAGCCTGCAGTAGTTTTGTTTGAAGAGAGCATGTGATTCTGATGAAACAGCAGAAAACGCTGTTGGGGAGCCTTCACATTAACAAAGCTGATTGGCCCAATATTGGACCAAGTTCCCCCTGTGCAATCCTCCATTCCCCCTTTGAGTGTATTCAAATGCACATCATGATCCGTGTGTGAGTGACTGAAACATCCAATTAATGAGAGCTGAGCTTTACAACACAAAACTGCCTTGTTCACTGTCAGTGTTCGGTGACAGTGGATTCGGATGATGACATTATTATTTATTTTACTCTCTAGGGAAGTGTCACAGAAATGAAAAAAACTTTGATGTTTGGCCATATAACTTCCAGGTTTCAAAGTGTTGACAATTGCAATCTTGTGTTTCCTTCATAAACGCGGTACATTTGTTTATACACTGATTTGGATCCACTCATTAATAGATTCATAATGTTAGCCTCATAGGATAATTGCCAAATAATATATATTTACTCTACTATACTTGTACTTTATCTACTCTATTCTACATCAACTCTACTCTACTTTACCCTACTTTATAACCCTTAAAATATGACTTGAGGCAATTATGCTATTAGGCTAATGAAAAGTAGATGTAGAGTAGAGTAGATGTAGAATAGAGTAGAGTTAATATGATTTAGGCAATTATGCTATGAGGCTAACGGTAAGGCACACACACTCAAACCACTGCTGAAGACTCCAAGGTCTCAACAACAGAGTGTGTGCTGAATTGAAGCCATTGTTTTCTGAAGCATTAGAAGTGTTGTGTAATCATCATCCAGCCCAAACAGACAGTCTGACAGAAATAGAAACTTCACAATCTTTTTCTGCTCTCGGTAAAAAACAAACCCTTCTCGGCGCTCGTCATATGAATTAACAATAGAAAAACAATAAATACATTTACACAGAGGAATGTAAAAGAGGGGTGTAAAGATGAAACAATGAGACCGGCGAAAGCATATCAAGAGTAATCATTGTCAAAAAAAGACAAAAATAAGCATTGTTTACATCACAATTATAACAATAACTAGGGCAGAAAAAGAAGGTTTTTTTAAGAGCCTGGTTCAGGTATAATAAATATATATTGCTCACATGTTTAATCTTAACTCTGTTTTTATCTCGGTAAAATATTTTAGACTGGCTCATGACACAAAAGCAATATAAATAAAGTGGCTTACGATTTAGCTCGGAACCAGAGTAATACAATCTCACAAACCCCTGCAAAAGCCTAATGAAAGCTAGATATCTGCTGATTCACCCTCTGTAATAATAACTGCCTTTGAGCAGGGAGTGGAACCAAAAAAGGAAATAGAAACTCTCACAAATTTCCTATGAGTTCTCTGGAGAATATTTTGTGAAACCTGGCGTATGGAGTGGATTTAACACGACAGGGATTTGGAGATATGTGGCTGCATTAAGCTCTTTCAAGGTTTATATACAGGTTATAGGAATTTTTAAAACCACACTTCCAGCCAGTGCAGCATATCTAAACCAGGAGTGATATATTCTCTTTCTTGTGTTTCTTGAAGTCTAGCAGCAGCAATTTGAACTATCTGTGATTTATGAATAGAATTTTGAGGAAAAGCCATTAAAAAGAGCATTATTCAATAACATGGAGGAACCTTTTCAACATACTGCAGCCTTTGCCTTGACTGTATTTAATGATACAAAGTCAGAATGCTAATTTAAGGTTGAGACATATTGTAAAGAAACACATACTTTTGGCTTTGTCTGTGGAGCCACATTCACAATCTGTGAGTAGGCTAATGCCTTTGGATTTGGTGGCCAATGCTATACATTTGATTTGGCTTGATATGATTTCTCATCAACAAATACAGTGACTTTCAGCTTGTTAAGACTTTGAATAGACAGGAAGGCATTGCTGCACACAAGGTGCTGGAACCAGCTGCCGTGACAGACATATGTATGACACCGGGGAGAAGTTGTGATATAATTACTCTCCTCAGCGTGAACAACGAGAACAATAAATCAACCGAGGCAACTTTCTTTGGCAACGTTGAGAGGTATGTCACAAGTCTGACGCACATCATCACCTAGCAATTGATTTGCAGAATCAATTAAAGAGAGTATGACTGACAACTCCAGGTGGTCAACTTGAACAGTTTATTTTTTTGTGCTGCAGTCAGTTCAAACTTTACACACACGCACACGCACACACACACACACACACACACACACACACACACACACACACACACACACACACACACACACACACACACACACACACACACACACACACACACACACACACACACACACACACACACACACACACACACACACACACACACACACACACACACACACACACACACACACACACACACACACACACACACACACACAGGATTGAACCAGTAAAAACTATACTGGGTGATACAGTAAAAACCAACAAGATGAGAGTGATACATGTGAACATAATAACAAGCAAAAATAAAACCTTGGATTGACTTAATACAAAATCATCAGTAGACGCTATGGGCACAGCATTTGTTCACCAGCACTGCAGCACCTTTGAAATGAGAAATGAACCACATGGAAGCTGACAAAAACAAATGAGCTGAGCTCACAGGCAAACAACACTTACTCGTCTTTTACGTTTCTTTAAAAGCCTTGCGGCAGCGACCTCAACTACTGTTACTAACGACATCCCAACAGCAGTATACTTCACGACATGTGTGAGTCACATTTTAGTGTTGGATTGTGAAAAAGCATGCTGTTGAGTAAGCATGCCTGTACCATTCTTTATTTCAGTGTTTAATTGGATGATGGTTTTTTAGTATACGCCATTTCAGTCTCATAGTTAAGCTACAATTGAAATTCACAACGTGACGCTTCCAGACCACCCTTCCCTTGAGCTTGGGAGTTCATCCTTTACACACCTGATTTTATTGTGTTGGTTTGATTGCTTCACTTGTTTTAAAGCTATAGTGCGTAACCCATGGAGAGCTCTGAGTGAGTCGACGCATGTACATGAGGTACATGTGCCGAGAGTTTTGTCGTAATTATGAATTAAGCCTTCTGTGATTGCACACACATTTCATACCTTCTGCTGTACGTCCAGGTTTTTCTAGGCAGTAGAATCAACAACTGAAACATTAATTAGGTGCTTCTTGGGATTTTCCTTAGCTTGAGGGGCGACACTAGTTTGTAAACGCTGCCAGACTAAGAAATACAGAGAGAGTTTTGTGGAGCTGTGAACTTGTTTGGTGATGGCTTGAATGTAGCCGACATTCATTTCTAGGAAAGAGTTACGCACTCTAGCTTTAACTTCCTTGTTTCTGGTTTTACGGTTGTTTTTTTAACTGCTTTGTGAATATTGATGGTTATACCGTCTTTTGTTGGTGGACAAGGTATGATGTTAAGGCTGTGTGTTTCCCATACATACCTCCTTGCAGGGTCCATTCAGTGACTTTGTGGCTGTAGGTGCCCCTGCCTGCTCCGTTATAGGCCGCCACCTCGATCTCATAGTTGGTCCAGATGATGAGCTCTTCCAGGAGCAGGCTGGTCTGGTCTGGATTGGTGATGTTTTTCATCTGGCAATCCACTGGGAGACCAGACAGACAGTATCTGGCAGCAGAGGGGAGTAAAGAGGACAGAGCGCCAGACACACGGACATACATGTGAAAACACAGGTAACACAGATGGGCCCAAAAAAAAAGAGAGGCAGGGAGAGAGCGGTTAATGGAAGTGAAGCCAAGCAGAACGTCTCCAAAAAACGGTTACAAAAAGAGAAAGGTGACAACAGATGAATGGCCAGGAAAGGTATTTAATTGGCACCAATTATTCTATCGCTGCGGTGAGCGAGAGTGGGAGCTGACATAACAGTTATTATCACTTCTGAATGGCATTGGCCCAGACAAGGCGCCCTATATCTTTGAGAAGGAAATGAGGCAGCGTGTCATGTCTTACCCAAGCCCCAAACACAGCGATTTCTACCCGCATCCAATGCGGAAGTGACACACATTGCAGTACCTTCCGGTAGCCACTAGGGGGTGGTACCAAAAGTGAGCAATTTTTCTTTGTTCACTCACTTGTTAAAAAGGCCGTTTTCACAGTCTTGTTAAACCTATTTACGGGCTGGTCCACAAAACCATTTTAGTCTGCATGTTTAGGTCATATCTCCATGACAACACTGAGGGGGGTGAATTTTTTTTCTAGCAGGCTAGTTTTTATTCTTTCGGAGGTTAAAATGTATGAATAATTAAGGGCGCAATCTTTTGAGTGACAGCTAACCGCCCTTTGTCCCTCACTTTGCCTCGGAGGTATTCGTCAGCTAGATGGACATATCTCCCTCCCCCCAACCTCACATTACAGCCCTTTTTTGGCAAGAGGAGTGAGGCGGAGTAAAAATCTCACTACCTGATGACGTAGCCCTGGAGTGGCCCATTCTGATGGTTCTCCGGCGGAGGCTGCCACTGGATCATGATGGATTGGTTGGTGCGGCCGCTCGCGATGACCGTCTGAGGGGGGGCGCTCGGAGGCTCTTCAGGGAGAGTTAGTCTGCAGCAGCAAAGGAACACAAAGAAAATGAACAAGGTGAAATAACAGACACAGAGTGAATCCACTCCACTCATTAATTAGGAGTTTCTGCATATTTCTATCCCATTACATCATAGAAGTCATCTCTTAAGTAGGCCCGTTTTTTCTTTGTATTATCTTTAGAACACCATAAAGAAAAAGTTGGGATATGTATGTCTATGTCTTTGTCCAAACATGTTCTCTATAATACTGTCCGCAGAGGGGCATGTGGATGAAAGAGGCCTTAGTGAAAACTGCAGCAAAACAAAAGAGAAACAGGGAGAGAGAGAGAGAGAGAGAGAGAGAGAGAGAGAGACATAGAGAGAGAGAGACATAGAGAGAGACATAGAGAGAGCGGGAGAGAGAGGGAGGGAGGAAGATATAAAAGAACAAGAAAGAGAGATCCAGGCAGACTTTTCCCTTAAGTCAATTCAAGATGAAATCTTGATTTCTTCCCAGTGCACCGGAGCACCAGCGCTGCAGCAGATAAGGCAAAGTGTTTAGGATCAAAGAGGTGTTTGCCCGAGAGAGGCCTCAGCACCACTCGCACTGACGCTCAGTCACCCTCCTGCGGTGAAACCCTTGTCCGGTCACACACAGGAATTCAGCTCAACCCGATGAGTGTGTGTGGGGCGCAGAGGCTGTGATGGATTGTGATGGCTTTCAGTTTGAGGGGGAGTTCCTTTGCTTCAGGTATATAAGCAGCAAATTGGTTGTGTATGTGGACTGGTATAAACAAAGAATGTGTGTGTGTGTGTGTGGGGGGGGGGAGGGAGGTGGGTGCGCGCGAGTGTGATTAGACTCTTATGCAGGGCCGGCGGTAGCCAGGGGCCAGGGTGGGCCGTGCCCACCCAATCAAAAAAAAATAATAATCTTTTTTTTTTTTTTAGGTGGAAGTCCAGACCCACTATCGGACGGACCTGTTCATTCGCTGTCCAAGAAAATGTCAAATAAAATTCAGACAATTAATTAATACTAAATAATATAGGGGACAGTGGCCTAAGTTGTGCAACTTTTCACCCAAAGTGACTTTACAGTAAGGCCTTGACAGTAAAGTCTCCAACTCAAATATGTACATATATTTCAGGGTGTTGTGCATCCCTGGCAATACAAACTTTGGATCTGGAATAAACTGTTGAAGAAATATAGCTTTCGGAAAAAAAGTTGTCTTAATGCACAACTTGCCCCCGGTGTGGTGTAAGTTGTGTGGTTGGAGAGAATACCATGGGGTGAATTGTGCCATTGATATATATCTCATAAACTGTAATGCAAGACAAATCCATTAGACAATCACTTATTTAAGGTGTATTTAAAGTAAATAAAGTAAATAGTTGACAAAGCTTGAAGGACAATTTTCTTAAACAAGGCCTAGCAGATCTAATGGTTTTACCTGCAAAGCTCACAATGACAAAGTCACCATCATCATCTTTTTGGCCATCTGAACTCTCATCAGTGGTGTCGTTAAGTGGAATTGAGATGTCACTCTCTTCTGAGCTACTGTAGACAATCACTTTATTTTGGTGACCAGCGTATACAGCCATGCCACTGGCACAACTCTCAGAAATGTACTTTGCACTAGTTGCTCCGTGCTTGTGGAACCAACTGCCACCTGACAAATGTGATTCCCCCTACATTTCTGCCTTTAAATCAAGGCTCAAAACCCATATGTACACCCTGGTGTTTCCTCCCCATTAACTATCTTACCTCTGCACTACTATCTGTGTTTATGTGGATGTATGGGCTTTACGTCTTTTATTTTGGTTATTGTTATTTTACCTTCATTGTTTACCTACTGAATGCACTATGTACAGCACTTTGGACAGTGCAAACTGTCATAAATGAGCTTTTATAAATACATTTCACTTACTTACTTACTCACCCAGGCCCTTTGGCATATATCACCCCAATCCCAGAAATTTGGATAATAAGCATGATGCAGCAATTTAGGGCTGACTTTAGGGGTGACTCGTGCTAACTGTATAGACTCAAAATGTAGCATACCAAAGCACTAAAACATGTATCAAATGTTTTCAAACTTGTCTATAATTGTTCAGACACAATAACCAAAAAACCTTGATCATGGAAATTTTACTTTGAAAGGCAAAACACAGTTTTTTTAGCTTAAATGTGCTTATATCTTATTCCTTGTGTCTCCCTTCTTTATAGGATGAGTCAAATGGATGGCTCTTCTTAAATATGTGGTCACATTTCCAATTTCTTCCACGGTTTTCTAGAAACAAGGGGTGGCACAACTTCCAAAATGCACAACTTAGGCCACTCTCCCCTACCATCATTGCTTCTAATTGTATTATTGGGTGGGCAGGACAGCCTGCCTCCAAGTTACCAACCCGCTTATAGGCAGCAGAGCCGGCCCGAGGCATAAGCAAAATGAGCGATTGCTTAGGGTCCCGACTGCCAGGGGGGCCCCCCCAATACATTTTTTTATCTAGTTTTTATTTAGTTTGTGTGTTTGATATCAACATCATATTATGTGAATGTAAATTATCATACAATAAAAGGAATACAATGTTTTGGTAGATAGTTAATAGCTTAATAATTGAATCAGTTCATCTGGGAGGTAATCCGAGGTTAACTGATCACGTCACGTTCAAGTCCATGGCATGCACAGTTAGTATTGAGTTTATTTAAACATATTTGAAAATGGGGCTGCCCTCAGTTGCCCATGCACTGTGTATAGTCTATAGCCTATTTCAGCCTTGTCTGTGGAAAAAAGATAACTGGACAACTGCTTTGTTCCTCTCACTGCATTTAAATGAATTCATTATATTACAGAAACAATATGTCCAGTAAAAGAAAAAGAGCACCAAGCCCATCCCAGAGGACCCTGCATAATATTTTTATATTATTTCAAATTTATGGGCCGGTTTCACAGACAAGGCTTAAGCCTAGTCCGAGACTAAAATGCCTGTTGAGCTGGATTAATTCAAAGCCACTTGCACAGACTCAGTTTAAAATAGTCCTAGATTAAAGTTATTCTGGATTAAACAAAGACAACTGCAAGACTGTCGACTAGATCTACTCTAGGTCTAAATTTGAGTTTAAATTAATCCTCCAAGGAGGCAGGTTTAACTTCAGTTTAGTGGTGTTTGTGAGAGAGCATGGACTATTTGGAATATCTAAATGAAGACCAACTCCCACTGCAGAGGCCAGCCAGAAGAGTACTTGTGGATCGGTCTTATTAACATTTATTTGATGAACTTACATTTCGAGACCGCTTTCAATATGGAAAATGCACTGGAAATAACAACTTTGCTTGAGCTTATTAGAAGGATGCATTTAAATTGAAGATGTATTCAGCACAATACAATGAGTGTCTAAAACAATTCTGTTTTCAAATGTGGTTGTTGTGATTTAAAATACTGACACACATGAATAACAAAATGACAAAACACAACATGAGCACCTTTTATTTTCTACTTATATCTTCACTGTGATTAGTAATCACAATTGTCTCAGTACTGTATCTTGTTTGAATCATAGCTCTCTCTTCCAACTTCATGTCATACAGTTTACGCTCTCTGGACTTTCTTTCCACCTCTGTCCCCAGAACCCGTACTGAGTTTGGGAAGAGGGCTTTCATGTACTCTGCTCCCACCGCCTGGAACACTATTAAAAAAACACTCAAATTGCAGGAACTCATCACTAAGAATGATTTTTAAAACTTTTCTCATTGCCTCAAAATTGTTGTTCTTCTTCGCCTTCTGGAATGTATTTGTCTCTGTTTTCTCATGTCTGTGCTTTCTTCTTATGTTTGTCTTATATTTCATTCATTCTAACTGGTGCCATTTTCTACCAGGCCTTGCTCGGAAAAGAGGTCATTTTGCCTAAAGGAATTTTGCCTGGTAAAATAAAGGTTAAATAATGTCCAATTCCACCTGTAGAATTTTCCTTTTCATGGCATACTTCCTTCAGATATTGCATTTTCTGTTCATGGAATTCTCGGGCTAACTTTCATGCAACGTCATTTTTTGTCCTTTGTTGAAAGGTTGTGGCAAGCTCTTCTTTAAGGCGAGATTCGGGTTTTTCCACAGAGTCTATCAGTGCAGATATCATTAAATATAATGTCAAAATTATAAATGAGAAAGATGTGAAATACCGATAATAATGAAGATAACCTGAAGTTGGTGTATTGTTCTCTTAGTAACATTTTCATTAGTATTGAATTTGTTGCAAATTGCGGCCCAACTATTTATTTGCTCAGTCCCAGCAGTATGGCTTTTAGATTCAATATCCGGATGGTTTCAAACTATTTATTTAAGAGATTTTTTTCAAATTCATTAAAGTTTATTGACGGGGTTTTTTTAGCCTCTGCCATTGTTTTTTCTCACAAGCAATGGTGTGTCTGCTCCACTCCGCGTTTTTATGATCACTGTTGGACCAGCAGCATGTGCTCATGGGCAGGTGTTCACAATCAGGCTTGCTTACCTTACTCCAGGACTTCATAGTCTCAGACAAACTAAGCCAAACTTAAGCCATATCCATGAAAGTGACTTAAACGTCCCAGTTTAACTAGTCCACATTAAGGCCTACTCCTGGCTTAATCTAGGCCCTGTCTGTGAAACCGGCCCTATATTTCTATGGAAAATCCATGTGTCTTTCTTCAATAGCTTCTAATTCATCCGACCCAGTGTCTCCAAATTATTTGTTCACACAAAATTCCTCAGATTTAGCCTCTTAATTTTCCTCTCAAAGTGCACCAGATTCATGCATTTCACTTTAAAAGGGTAAAAAAAATCTCCCGGGGGGGCATACCCCCCCTAGCAGAATCGTGACCTTGGCTGGCTACTATTTTCACCCAGCTGGACATTGGAGCCAATAGTGGAAATACTATATATCTAGGTGTATAGTATATAGCTCTGGACTACCACCATCCAGGTTGCCCAGTCCCAAAGCTTTCTCTTCAATCAGCTCAGGCTGCCTACAGTTAATACTGTGATAAAAAAAGATACATTATGTTGTATATAATGTATATTATATGTTATTCATAAACATTTTGGAGAAAAAAAAACATGCAATAATCAAATCTCCCACACAGCAACACTCAAAGTTTATTTGCATATTGTGTTCTACACTATTCACAGTAAATGTGCCAAAAATCAGACGCAGAGATCTTACAAGGGCAAAACATTTCTTCGGTCTCTCTGCCCAGTGTTCCCACCTAAAATTTCTACAGGCCCACCCTAATCTGACTGTCTAGAACCGGGCCTGCTCTTATGTCTTGCTTATAGCCAAGAGAATTTACTGCAGATGTGTCTGTGTGAAGCTCTGCCTCCTTCCAAAGCCTCTCTATATTTTGCTCATGGAGTATGGCGGGGAGAGACAGTTAATAGGGAGGCAGAGAAGATGAAGCTGGGTCAGCGCACCCATCAAGTCTTTACAAAGCACAATTTCAGCTCATTCACAGTCTTATCTTGAAAGGGCCTCATCTCTCACTCACTCACTCACTCACTCACTCCCGCCGGAGGAGTGACCACCAAGAAGTGAACTTACAGGAAATAACCAGGGTATCTTCTATTGAACTCCAGACGAGAGGAGGGGGTGGGGGGTGGGGGGGGGGGGGGGGGCAACGTACTGTGCCAGAACTGTGAAAGCAACCAAAGTGCAGTCCTGTTCCTCACAGCCAGAATACACATTAAGTTACACAGATTACCAGTAAACATTTTTAATATTCAATAGATGCAGTCAGGCCCGCCCACACAAATGGCTAGGCCCCTTAGAACATGCAGTCAATGGGCCCCCTTTAGTCCTGCTTTACTTGTATCAACATGTGCATGGGCTCACTCCTACACAAACACAAACATGTATTTGGAGAGAGTCTAAATATCTTATCAATTATTAAGCCAACAGAAACAATGACAAACTACACATGTACACGACAGACTGACATACAAACGGCATTCAATCATAAATGAAAGCTTAACCTCAAAAATTGTCTGCATTTATAGTATTATGTTGAAGTCAAATTTATATGTGATGCACGTGGGTTTTATACACATTAAACCAAGGTACCATAGGCACATACATAGCAATAGAACGCTTGTTTGGTTGACCGTTTAACGTTGCATGCAAAAGCTATGGTAAAAAAAAATGACTTCTATTATATTTTTTCTTCTATTACTGTAACAATACATACAATGTTTGTTTTGTTATGATAAGTTATAGTGAATATTTTGGTTCAAAATAAAGTTTAGTTTAATAAGGTTCTTCGCCTCCAAAGAACATGGCCCCACCTATAATACAGTATTAATCAACTAACTAACTATATTTACCTTACACACACACACACACACACACACACACACACACACACACACACACACACACGCACACACACACAGAAACACACTCTGAGTCCCTCACCATCTTCCTATCCCACCTCAATCTCTTCTCCTCTGCCTACCCCTAGATCACCCACCAACCCAAGCCTCATCAACTTTACATTTTCCTTTTATTTGATTACTGTTATGTTCCTATGTAAAACACTTCAAATTAAATATATTATCATTATTATTATTATATTAACTGGGCCCTAAACAACTTTCTCCCCATTATCCAGTGACAGCTCAGTGCAGTACCAACCGGTCAGTCTCTTTGCTGAACTGTCCCCTGCCCACGTCGTTGACAGCACACAGGCGGAACTGGTAGGAGCGTGCTGGGATGAGGCCGCCAACAGTAACCCCGCTAGACTCTGGCTCAATGTTGGCCAACAGCACTGTCCAAGGGGCATCTGAGGCAGAGAAGAGAAGCACAGATAGATCCAGCTGTGAGCAATAGCAAGTGAACGATAAATAACTTGAGAGAGAGAGCCTAAACCTTGAAAAAAAATCCTGACTGTTATTACACATCATTGTTTCATTTCCAGTCATAACCATTACAGCTGATAAACAAACAAAACCAAAAAAACAAAAACACAAGTCATTTCTTTTGAATGAACTGAAATTCAATTATCCCCCCCCCCCCCCAAGAAAAAGATCCAATCTACATTTTTGGTTCATTTTAATGAGTTGTCATCTTCTCAGTTAGCCTGAGCCCGTGGTGAGAAATGGCTGAATGATTCGCTCTTTACGGGTGAACGCATTTCCACTTCTTAGATTTTTTATCAGGCGAGAGAAAAGGAAGATACTAGGACCCATTGGGCAGCAACATAATTTGGTTCCCCTGATCGAAGCGCACGCTAGTGTGAGGCAATTTAGTGGTGCTGATTGCAGAAGGTAAGAGAGATGAGATGCAACAGCCAATGTTTAGGGACACAATGGAAATGTAATATTACAAGATACAAAGCAAAAAAGAGTGCTCCTGAGTCCTGACTAAAAATGACTAACAAGAAAGAATAGCGCTCTGGTTTCTTAGCAACATGCTGCACTATTTGTGGGGGAAAGCACTTACTGTTCTCGGAGACCTCCAGGATGTAGCGGATCAGGGGGCTGTTGCCATCAAAAGCCTGGGCCCATGTGAGGTTGATGGCTCTCTTCTCCGTGATACTCAGAACTGCTATTGGGTTTTCTGGAGCATGGGGTAGCTGCCTGTGTGTGTACATATGTGTGTGTATGTGTGGGATGAAGGTGATACAACAAAATAGAATCAGCAAAGAGAGGCAGTAAAATTAAACATTTAACAGCCTTGCATTGTAAATATAAGAGGGTTTCTTGATGTATTAGAGAGAAGAGCCGAAGATAAAGCACACCGGTGGAGAAAACAGCCATCCATCAATTCCCCCGGCTGGAAGTAAATAAGAGACAGAAAAATACAGACAGCCAGATAACAGGGAGGGGACGGGGGGAAGACGTGAGACAAATTTGAGGCCGACCTGACTCTGAGGTGGGCACTGCGGGAGTCGTTGCCGCCCACCGAGGTCACCCTGCAGGTGTATGTTCCGATGTCGCCCGACCACGTCTGGGAGATGTGCAGGGTCCCGTCGGGCTCCAGCCGCAGGCGTGGAGATGTGTTCACGTCAATCACAGAGCCCGTCTTCTCCCAGACATACCTGTAGGTATACGGTATATGCACATGTGTAGTACAGTATCAGTGTAGTACAAACATACACAAGGGGGCAAAAAGGCACACAAACACACGTGCACGCGAACAGGCAAATAAACAAATACACACACGGCAAAAACACACACACACACACATGGCAAGAACGGACACAAACACATGGGCATAAAAGCGCACACACACAAACACACACACACACACACAATACATTCACACATACATTCACACTCTGTTATCTCCCTGAGTGTTGTGACAGTAAATCTGTTTGCTTTGCATCAGTTCCTACAGCAAAACACAGAAGGCGCTGACTCCCACGGAAAAAAGCCTTGTATAAGGCTGATGGCAAAGATATTTGAATCTGGAAACCATCCCTCGCTGTCAGACGTATATACAATACAGTACTGAACCTCTTCTCCTCCTCCTCCGTGCATTTCTCTCCCTGTCACATACCCAGGACCCCCCCCCCCCCGCTCCACCTCCACCCCCTCCCTCTCCAAACATACACAAACACATGCGCCCACTAGGAGCCCACTGTGATTAATTGCGACTGTTGGGGCTCACCAGCTAATCTCCTCTGTGTTGCGTTTAATTAAAGGCGCTGTCTGAAGTTATTACTCTGTTTACATATTCATCTGTTTACTCCACGATCTGATCAATGCCATGGGCCCACAGGTGACAGGCACTCTAATCACTGGGCTCCACAGACACCATTCCACTCCCCTCAGAGACAGACGCATGCACACACACTCTATCACACTCAAGACTTAGTGAAGAACTAGGGGGGAACGCAGTGGACTAATTCCACAATCAGGCTCGTAAGAGTTTCCAAATCTTCCCATAGGAGGACGTCTAAAAAGATCTATGGCAGATTTCATAAACCTAATTAAACACGACATTGATATCCAAGCTTGCTTTCTAAGACGTTCTTCAGAAAAAGTATGCAACATCTGACATTATTACTATTGTACGGGATTGAGGCGAGACACTGCTGGAAGAGACACAATTCAAGCACTTCTAGTATAAAAAGAAGTTTGAAAATGTACATTTATGTGTGTATTTTACTAAACCTTGTCGTTTAAGTTAGTTTTGTTAAGTGTTTGACTTATACAATCCTTTTAATTGCCAATATCCCAACATTAGTTTTTGTTCAACATTCAAAACAATGTCTAAACCTCTAAACTTCTTACATCAAATCAACTTTACAATATCTTTCCTCACACTATTCTGAAGGTTATTTCAAAAGGATTTGTTCATATTTAGTTGAATGTCTGATTTATGACACATTTTGGTTCTGAAAACATGCCAACAATTAATTTCTAAAACCTAGTAGCCTACATAGTATTTTTTTATTACTAAAAGATACATTATATAAATAACATGAGTTAGACATTGCAACATTTGCATAACTATTACATTTCTGAAAAAAATTGTAATACAAATAGTAATCAACTGGAAAAGTCCAAATGTTCACTGTGTCTCGTTGTACTATTTATAGGCATATGTTTGAGTAGAATGAACATTTTGGTTTTATAATATAAACTACTGACAACATTTGTACCAAATTCCAATACATTTTTTGTCATTAAAGGTGCTGTAAGCGGAATGGTTCTTTTAGCTAACTTCCTGTCAGTTACTGCAGTTAGCAGTCCCCTCGCTCGTCCCTACGTCACCACATGAATGCACTGCGGTCTTCAAGCAGCGCGTTATCTAGCATCATCTCAGATCCATAAGTGTGATAAAACCGGATAAAAACCATCAAAACAGACATTGGGAATGATTTTTACGTGCTTCGCCATTGTAAGCGCATAAAAATTCACCCATCTGTTGCTCTGGCGTGCACCGGCAGTGAGACCATGAGTGAGACGGGTCTCGCTTTGTAGCGTTCTTTCTTGTGATTGGATAAACATTTCGGGATCCTCCAATAAGTTTATTTGCCGATTACATGCAGAGCAGCTGACTGAGAGATCGGCTTTATGAAACGTGCACATTATGTAAGTGATCACTGTATGAATAAAGAGCGATTTAACACTTATATTAACACAAATAAACTGCTTACTTCACCTTTAAGAACATTTTCAATAAGCTATGTAGAGATGAAGATTGAAGAAAAATCCAGACTGGTCTCTTACTTTTTTCCGGAGCTGTAAGTGAAAGGTTTGACCCGTTTCACCTACGGTGTCTCTCCTTAAACAAAGGACAAGACATTTGGCAGAATTCCAAGGTGTAAATGCAGGTGGATGTCACCATTACCTGATAGTGACACTGGGGTCATGGGTCACACCACAGGTCATAACCGCTTTGGTCCCTTTGATGACACTCTGGTCTTGTGGCGGCTTAGTGATGCGTGTACGTGCTGTGAACAAACACACACACACACACACACACACACACACACACAGACATTGATATTCAGAGGGCTGTGTTTGAACAGAACTCATTGGACACTTGGTCTCATCGTTCACTCAATGTCTGTTTCAGACAGGTTCAATCATGCAGCATTTCGGATGGTGGAATATTGTTCAAGGGCTTTCAAAGACTGATCGTGCGAATGTGTGCACAGGAAAAGGAGAAAATACATCATAAGCTCATAGTCGAAATATCCCGCCGCTGGCCTCCACAAAATAGGTCTTCAACTGTGGCGTCAAGTAAACAGGTTATGGATTCAAAGAGATGGATATCTTCCAAAAGGTTGGACTCTACAGTTTCAACATGTGAAGAAGAAGAAAAACGAAGCCACAGGTTGTTGTTTCTGTTTGCACTCAATGATAGAATGAAGTTTGTGTTCAGCTTACCCCAGACCAGCAGGTCAGAAGAGGCTTCGTCGATGCCCCTGGAGTTACTTGCCATGCAGGTGTAGGTACCAGCGTCAGACAGGTGGGAAGGGCTGATTAGCAAGCTGCCCGACTCCAGCAAGGTGAACCTGGGAAGCTGGACCGAGCCACTGGCCAAGACACGTTCACCTGAAATGATTGATGGTGTATGGGATGGAGGACAAGTGTGGGGGGGGGAATGTTGGTTAAAACAAACAGGAGGGAAAGTAATGCAGCAAAAAGTAGAGGAGTCTACCTGTATATCGACTGTACTACTTGATTGTATTCCTTTGTGATTTTCTATTATTTTCTGTATATACTGTACAACATTTATTAAAGGATGTCCGTCCTGGGAGAGAGATCCCTTCCTCAACTCTCTCCCTGAGGTTTCTACATTTTTTAAATCCCGATAACGTTTTCCTTATTTACTGAGAGTTGTTTCTCAGCCGAGCTAAGGGTCTGAGGGCAGGGTGTCATACTGTGTGGAATGTAAAGCCCACCGAGGCAAATGTCTATCTGTGATATTGTGCCATACAAATAAAACTGATTTGATTTGATTTAGAAGACTGTTATATGTTATATTGTATTTGTGTTTGTTAGTTGCGTCTGTATTTAGCTTGTTTACTATATGTACTCCAATGTGCCTGTATTTTCATTTTTCTAACATGATTTTGTAGTTGTTTTTGTTTTATCTTTAAATTTTCGTTTTGTTTGTCTTTTTTCTTTTACTTCATTGCTTTCCCTTATTGTATGTTAATGTTAGGTGGGCATCCTTTATAAGCCCTTTGGGGTTTCTTTTGTCCCACCCGTACAATTATGTATGTCTGTGTGCATCTTTTTTGCCATTTTAATCTTGTTTATCTGCAAAAATAAAAAACTAAACTCAACTAAAGTCGAGGGCTGTTTGGAGAACCTGCATATTATTTTCAGTCCCTTCCGTATGGCTCAACTTTGACAAGTCCAAATGTGGCCTAATGACACACCGCTCTAAACCTCACGCTGTGTTTAACCCACGCACCTTTCTGCCAGGTGATGGCTGGCCGCGGTGCTCCCGAGGTCTCACAATGCAGGATGACTGACATGCTGTCAATCACAGCGCTGTCAGAGGGGCCGGCAGTGATGTTAGGAGCGATACCTGGGGGTGGTGTAAGGTTCAGCCACACACACACACACACACACACACACACACACACACACACACACACACACACACACACACACACACACACACACACACACACACACACACACACAAAATCAAGTCAGACTGGGTGACGTAAACAGCCTTCTCCCTAATAAAGCAGACAGCAGAGAAGAGCTTAATAGACTTGACTAAAAAGGAGAGGAGGCTGTCAGGTCTAATTCTCTGCGACTAATCTGAGAATCTGACGACAAGGCGCCCCCATCTCGCAGCCTCTCCTGCACATTCTATGATTTCATAAATAGACAATAATTGCCCGAGCATCCTAAGTGACAAACCTGGCGGCAGAAAGAAGATGTATAGATAGATGCAGGGGTGTAGGAGGGATAAAGAGCGAGGGAGAAAAGAGGATTAGAAACGAGAACAGTGGAGCAGATTTAAGCACAAAGAAGGGAGGGAATGGAGTAGGAGAAAGATGAGCAGAATTAGGCAGCAGACGTGCAAGATAGCTTTGAACATTTTCCAAAAAGGGGGGACGACATACTGGTAACGGCTAGGTAGGTGTTTGTCTGGATCTCTCCGGCGAGATTGCGGGCGAAGCACTGAAACATGCCCGTGTCGTCTGGGAGGAGACCGTTGATCTGTAGGCTGCCTCCCACCAACACCCTGTACCTGGGGATCTTCACCGGGCTAATGGGCACCGCATCCTTGTACCACACTATGTCGGGCTGCGGTGTGCCTGCAGAGGGGAGGAGAGGAGGGATATTTTGCTTTCCACACACCTTGTCACTGTGACCCCCCCCCCCTTTTTTTCATTCTTTTTCCCCCTTCATTTTCCGTTGCTTTTTTCTCACGCGTGCAAATAGAACACAGAGAAAACAAATGGCACTAACCTCGAGCCTGACAGGGTATATCCACCACCTTCTCCATCTCGGCGCTGATGTGACTCGGTGGCTCTTTGACAAACAGAGGATACTCTGCACCGGGAAAAGGAAAAACAAAGTAGAAAAACATTGTTCCATTAAAAGTCTTCTCAAAACAAAACCATTGTGCTTTATCTTCCTTTTCTGGTGGTGGTGAACTAGCATGTTGATGCAATATTTGGGTCATGTTTAGGCTAGGCTGCTTAGTACTTTAAAGGTGAAGTAAGCAATTTATTTATGTTAATATATGTGTTAAATCGCTCTTTCATAAAGCTGATCTCTCAGTCAATCGCTCTGCATGTTATCGGCAAATAAACTTTTCGGGGATCCCACTACTGTTAACCAATCAGAAGAGAGAACACTGCAAACCGGCACCCGTCTCACTGCCGGTGCACGTGCAGAGCGACAGATGGGTGAATGTGTATGTGCCTACAATTGGCGGAGCAGGTAAAACTCCTTCCCAATGTCTGATTTGATGGTTTTTATCATGTTTGATCACACTTATGGATCTGAGATGATGCTAGATAACTCACTTCTTAAGACCGCAGTACATTAATGTGGTGACGTGGGGACGAGGGAGGGCACTTCTAACTGCAGTCACTGACAGGAAGTTAGCTAAACTGACCATTCTGCTGACTGAACCTTTAAGATGTGGGTTACTTACCGAGAACATGCAGGAACGCCCCGGCAGTGACAGAGGGGACGCTGCTACTGCGGAGTGACGCCTCACACTGGTAGAAGCCGCTGTCTCTGACTCTAGGCTGACTGATGATCAATCTGCGACCAAAATCTCGGATCCCCGTACTGACGATCACCCCGTCTTTCCTCCAAGTGATACTCATTTTGACGAAAGGTCTGGGAGAGGACAAGATGAAAAGAAACTAGAAAATGCATTTCCTGCTGAAAATGCGTGTGAATGCTGAAACAGCTTACGCTAAACTGGATAGCTGAGTATGAAGATTTGAAAAAGTTCTATAAAGGTTTATAAAGTTGTTGAAGTTTATAAAGGTCATAATTGTGTAAAATAAGTTTAAAAGGAGTTGAAATGTTGAATATATAGAGGTTTGAATAACATTTCTTGCTGAAATTATGAAGAAGTTGAAAGACATGGATAAAAATCTTAAAACTATGAAATAGTAATTGAATAGACTTGGAGCTAAACTACCTTGATGGCTTGAATGTATATGAATCAGCTAAAGGAGTATGAAGATGTGGAAAAGTAAGAAACAGTCTTAAGTATGAACAGTAGTGAATTGTTTAACTCTTATAGGAATGATGTTGAATATTTAAAAATGTCTAGATAAAATTATAATTGAAAAACATGAAAAAAAAATATGTGTGAAATAGGCCTTCAAAGAGCAGAGTGTTTCAACTGTGCCTCTCCGAACTGTCTAATAAAGCGGAAAAAAGAAAAAAATAATCAAGAAAAAAAAGTGAAATTGCCCTTTAAAGCCACTACGAGTAAGTTGGCACGTTGGCGACACCTTTGAACAAAAGCGGTAGTATTTTAACGACGCCAGCTGTCGTGAAGCTGTTTTGTAGCTCGTGCAGGGAGTGCAAGATTCAAATAATCAGGAAGCAATATGGTGCGTGTCCGTGTGTTGAAACTGTGGAGGGCACCGGACTCTTTTCGGCTCTGTGAGTCTATGGGTGACACAGCATCAACTAATGGCAGTAAGTGCTAAACACACCTGATTGCAATGAGTTGATGCATTGTCACCTCTCACAGAGCTGAACGAGTCCGTGTCCTCACACCAAGCGAATGAACGAGAGATGGCAGTTAGTTAGTATGGATCACGATGAGGTAATGTGTTTATGTTGTAAATAATGACTATTTCAGATGAATAATGGTCATCTGATGATGCTGGTGAGGCAAAGTAAACTTTGTTTTAGTAGGCTACCGCTCATTCATTTAGGAGTAAACACTGCAGTCTAGTTTCGCTGCGTGAAATTGTGTATAGCTACGTTGCTTGGCAACGCCCTCCCGCCCGACAATCACTCTCCCTTTTAGCTTTTCTTCATTGCATTTTCTTTTTTTTCTTTGATGGTTCAGCCCTGTTATCAGTCATTATGACGACAAACAACTGTCTCAAACAAGGCTCCCGCTCCCCTTCCCTCACCTGGAGGGATAGGCTTCTCAATTCACGTTCCTGCGCCACGCTGAAATCTGTGACCAATACGGATATGTGACCATAGAGCATGCACGCGTGAACCGAAAATCGGACTAGGTGTACGACCAGATCAAACTATTTAAAAACGTCTTTCTTTGCACTGATGGTCTGGTTTCCTGTTAAAGGTAATTTATGATTATGAGAGGAAACATGAGGCTGTTTAAAAGATATTTAAATGTTACTTGTAGCCGCTTTAATGGGCAGAGTGAGTCACCAAGGTGAGTGTATGTCTT
The DNA here is from genome assembly GCA_026929865.2 of Hyperoplus lanceolatus. Lineage (NCBI taxonomy): Eukaryota > Metazoa > Chordata > Actinopteri > Uranoscopiformes > Ammodytidae > Hyperoplus > Hyperoplus lanceolatus. The sequence continues at coordinate 2,586,189 of CM049410.1, forward strand.
ATTGAGGGTCTGTGATCAGGCAGAAATCCCACCTTTTAGAGGCCTCAGAGAGGTCATTTCATCCAGAACGTCACCTCAAACCGCTGCCTCTAACTGACGGACCGTGAGTCTAACTGACAAAATTATTTTATTGTTAGAACCAGAAGAATCTGATGAAGACAGTGTGAAGATTATGTCTGTAATGTGAAGAATATGAGAACCAGGGCATATTAAAGGTGTGGTACAGTCTGCCTTTCTCCAGAAATTTCCTGTCTCAGTTGTCAAGGCGGCAGTTGGTTGGACACCATTTAGCTTGGAAGCCCAGACCTCCCATTGTGTAGGTCCGATTGCTTCAGTAGTCACATCTATGCGACCGGCAGAATATGTCCCACATTTTGATGTAAAAATTATCCACGTAGGGTTTAATTTGTGGGAGTGAGAGGCAGTTATGTGGAAGGTTTTGGTGTATTTTTACAACAGTTCTACACTGTAACAGTTGGTTCCCCCACTCTGCCTCTGAACATTCCGTCCCATCCGGATCCCATTATACATTTAGAAAGAGGTTGAAAAAAGCTTAAAACTAAAACTGTGTTTGTTCAAAGACAGTTGAAGATTTTAAAAAGTTGTCAAAGAATTTAATAGCTGTAATTAATGTGAATTGTTTAACGTTTGAATGGAGTCTCTAGCTGAAAAAATGCGGGAGGAGATAGGTTTCAAAGCAGAGGAAGTTTTAGCGGTTTGGAATGCTGTTCCTATCCACTTAAATGTTAAAATTATTTGTTTAAAAGCTGAATATTTTAAAAAGTTTAAAAGGTAGAAAAAAGCTGAAAGGTGACCCATCATGTCCTTAAAGAGCTGAACACGTTGGTATTTGTATGGTTAAAATAGCTGAAGATTTGAAGGAGGTATGAAGGTCCAAAAAACGTACAGAAGAAGTAGCGGAATAATAATAAAGATTTGTTTAACAATAGTGTGAATGCTGGAAGCTCCAGCATTCACACTAAAAAGCAGCCAAGAGATGGAGAGTGAGCTTTTTAATACATATTCATATTCTGTTTGAAGGTTATACGGGAGCAATAGGATACATCTGTCACTCTGATTAAGTCTTTGAATTGGGAGATAATTCAGGACTGGGAATGCGCGTGATAGGGAAAGAAAAGAGTGATAGCCTAGAATGAAAAGGAGAGAATGAAGGAGAGAGGAAAACAAAGAGGTACAAAATACTTTTCTATCACGTTAAAAAAAAACCTTGAGATTCATTTACTGTAAGAAATTATATAATGTGTGCTGCCCGTTTGAGAGTGTATTTAATTTTTGGGCTCTTCCTCGGTATTATCCACGCATGTCAGGTTAGAAAAACTGCCTTCAACCATAACGCACATCTATTGAAGGTAGTGTATTATGGAACACACTACCCCTAACTATAAGTGAACGTCCCACTCTGGCCACCTTTAAGAGCCAAGTAAAGGTGTGGCTAAGAACTAACCAAAGGTGCAACCACCTCTAAATGTATGCTGTACCTTATTAGTTGTGTATTCATTGTGTATTTGTTTAACCTACTAATCCTACTAATGAATTCTCCTGTTTTACTTTTCTTTCTTTCTGTTTCTCTGTATTTGTATATAGCAAATGTTTCTATTGTATATCTTTGTCATTTTTATTGTAACATCAACCTGCCTAATGGACTACAGATGGAAATGATCCCCCGGGTTACAATCTGGCATTTTTACATGTACGTCTGTACATGTTCATTAATGTGCATTGTCCTGAAACAAATAAATCAAATAAATAAATGTCCGTGTCAGAGCTTACCTCGCATTGGCAACGCACTCCATGATGGCCTCGTTTCTCCCCACGGTCACGCTGGTGTTCTTGGGTGTGGTGATGATAGAGGGTCCGATGGGATCCGCGGGTCCACCTACATCTATCACCCAATACACAGAAACGCACGGAGGTTAGATTGAAAAAAAAGTGAAAAAATCTATAAACTATATGCAGACTTCAGACTGAGCCTGTGCAAAACTGCCTGATACAGCCAACAGAGCATGACTGGATCCCTGACATCGAGGCTGACAATCTGTCACTATCATCAGCAGGTAGCACGACGTTCTATCCTCCAACTATTAACACCCTGTCTTTACTTTAGATCCTTTCTTCTAGTGCACACAGCATTTCCTGAGCACGGGGTGTTAGCCCAGGTGTTAGGACCCATTATGTGGCATAATTGAGACAAATACAAAAGGCGATTAAATGCAGCACCATCAGTCACAGGTTTCACAGAGCCTCCAGCCAACCATCGATTCACTGCCCTCAATCAGTGATCTCTCTCTGAATCTGATCTCATTCCCCCCCTCCTCCCAGGGGTATACGGGTACGGGCCTGGGCATCCGTATGTGTTTGAGTGATTGCGAAGTTTTACAATGTACCGTGTGTGTGCCTGTATGCGTGTGTGTGCGTGTGTTTAGTGTTTGTGTGTGCCCATGGGTGTCAATGTAAAAGTTTCTCCAAGGCTGGCCCAAGTTAATAGGGTTGCTAATCAAGTCTTTAGTGTCATTATTGTTATTATGTGCCACCTCATTATAAATGACATCCTTTTCAGGGCCAAACTCCCGTGGAATCTGCAGCGGTGTAATGACACAAGCTTCCTCTTCAGACATGTCCAAAATGGAAGGGCAGCCCTCTTGATGGCTCACTGCTTGCAGGGCCACCGCTCCCTATACGCAGGGTACGCAGTAGGGGTGTGCGGAGACGTCATTATCTGTATCTGTATCTGTATCTGTTCAACGAACAAAATTATCTGTATCTGTATCTGTATCCGGATACACAAGAAGAAGTGGGCGTGGCGTATACCGGAAGTTTCTTTTACATTAGCCTACATTAAAGGAAGTCACACCGACATTGATTTTCTAAACTAATATTCATTGTCAATGCAATTGTTGTCCCTTCAAAGCATCAAATTGATGTAATGTTGAAATATAAGTCAAAAAGTCAGATATATTTCTACCTTTTCATCTCAAGAAATTCAGGGAACGAAAATATTGATAAATAACAGCCCAAATCTGTGCATAGGCTTCTCACTGTTAGTAAATGAGGGCCAGTGTTTTACTTATAACTTAATTAAGGTCTCCCTTTAACTGGGGAAAATACAGCTGTATTTCATGATTTTTTTTTATCTCTATCTCTCCCTATCGCTCTTTTTTTACATTTGTTTTACTAAACTAAGGTTTAGGAACAATCTGTATCAACGTGCCAATCTCATAAACCCTAAATAATATTTTAGCCTTTCCACAAAGCCATACGTGATTTCAATGTGTCAAGTTTGCAGTTTCCGATTGTTATTGTATAGGTCCTGAAGTAGGCCTAGGCGTCTACGCACTGATTGACAGCTGAAAAAGTACAGGTCCTAAGCATCAGTTTGATGGAAACGTTGTGATGTTTAAAAGAGTTTAAGCAGTAGGCCTAGAGAATGTAAATAGCCTACATCGGGGAAGGGCTGACGGTGACTCGGGGTGCAGCATATTCCATCGGTTTGTCTCTTCTCTGCCATAGCAGCGGGTTACGAGGAAACTCAAATAAAAACAGCAGCGAATGCGACCGGTAGAACCTTGTATTCGAGGGAAAGGGCGAACGCGCTGCGTTTATCAGTGGATAAAAAGAGAGAGACCGCGGGTCACGGGACGCGCCCGGTCCTCTCATGTCCACCGCAGAACAGCTGTTAGTGTCATTCTACCTGTTGTGTCATTGAGGCGGAACGCGCTGCGTCAATTAAGCGCATAATAAAAAAATAAAAAAATCCCCGAATAATAACGGGACTATTCGGAAATTATCTGTATCCGTATCTAACTCATTATCCGTGCTTATCCGAATACATATTCGGATTCGGGCTCATCCCTAGTACGCAGAGTGCGTAGGGCACCAAGTACCTGCAAACCAATCTACTGTTTTTACAGTTGCAGAGTAAAGAGTGCTGCCTGTTTAAGAAAAATCTGAAAAATAATGTTCCTTCTGCATCTCAGGATTTGATATAGCCTCTAAAATTTCCTCTCAAAGTGCACCAGATTGATGCATTTTACTTTAAAAAGGTAACAAAATTCCGGGGGGCATGCCCCCGGACCCCCCAACAGGGTCCCTCCGCCCTACGCTCACGAGCATCTTGGTGTTTTTTTTTTGGGGGGGGGGCCCTCACTGACAATTTAAGCTTAGGGCACCCAAAAGCTTAGCAGCGGCCCTGACTGCTTGGTTTGGTTCTGCTCTCCATTTCATTTTGTTATTAAATTCTCCAGCTGGTCAGCAGTACATTGAGATACTTGTTGCATCGCGATCTTACGAAGCCATTTTAATACAGTGTATCAAATCATTTCCTACAAATACTTTCAACTCAGTCTGGATCCCATAGCATAAACTCTTGATAATGTAATATGCTATATGAGGTGGAGGTTTCATTTTTTTTACAACCAAAACAAAGCATGTCTCTAAGTAAAAATGCTCACAGTGTGGCGCTAACTGTAATTACATAAGCATTAATGTTGTGAGCTGATTTGAGCTGAGCCAGGCGCCATTAATGATGTACAGCTTTAAGCGTAAGGGAGGCAATGAAGAAGTAAATAGCTTTTGCCGCTGAGCTGACATTCTGCCAACACATTTTAAAGAATACATTTTACATTTTATAATTACATTTGAATGACACTCAAAAGCATACCTGAACACAGATTGAAAAGATAATTCATTATGGCAGCATAGAGTGTTCAGAACAGGTCAGTGGTGAATCCCTGACCCTAAAATGCATGTACATGAGGTTCGGAAGAGGGAAAAGAAAATTGCAAATTGAGTTTTTAAAGGTGAAGTAAGTGATTTATTTATGTTAATTAAGTGTTAAATCGCTCTTTATTCATACAGTGATCACTTATAAAGTGTGCATGATTCATAAAGCCGATCTTCTCAGTCACTCGCTCTGCATGTAATCGTCAAATAAACTTTTCAGGGATCCCACTGTTAACCAATCAGAAGAGAGAACGCTACAAACCGGCACCCGTCTCACTGCCGGCGCACGTGCAGAGCGACAGATGGGTGAATGTGTATGCGCCTACAATGGCGGAGCAGGTAAAAATCTTTCCAAATGTCTACATGGTTTTTATCATGTTTTATCACACTTATGGATCTGAGATGATGCTAGATAACTCGCTGCTTGAAGACCTCAGTGCATTAATGTGGTGATGAGAGAGGGGACCGCTAACAGCAGTCACTGACAGGAAGTTAGCTAAACTGACCATTCCGCTTACTGAACCTATAAGCCTGATATATGAACGGTGGGAGATGGTCAAAGAAAAGTAAACGTGAGTTTTTTTATTTATGGATAGGTTAATAGATCAAATTTTGTTATACAGTCGCCGACTGTAATATTTAGCACTTCTACAAGACAACTCCTCCACCCTCTATTTCATGATGCTGCTATACAAGCATCATCTTGAGGACATTATTGACATTATAAATAGTTAGCACAGCGAAGAACCAATACATCCATATAGAACAGCTGGCTATCAAGTCCTCCGACCATTACATTTTCCCTGCGTTCCAAATCACATACTCTTTCTTTTTACTACACTACATACTAAAAGTACAGAAGAGTTTTAGGGCCACATGAGAGAAAGAAAAATCATATGAGGATTTTTTTTTTTATTATGTCGAGAAATGTCAAGAATAAAGACAAATACTCCAAAATGCAAATGGAGTTAGTGAGGCGTTTATGTATTTTCAGCATACTACAACTGACGTGCATGTATTGGGACATCCTAAACCTTTTACTGGCATACTAAATTGTAGGGAAGTATGGGGATTGGAATGCAGGGTAAGTTTTTTCTAAAGGAACAAATCAAACAGGCTGCAATGATTTTCCAAGGTCCAAGGGATGTATGAGGAAAAATATAAAGCACCTCAAACAGTATATTTATTGCCCTGAAATACAAGATTACAGGCATTTGGCTGATGTTTTTAATACGTGTTTGCCTAATAAAGTAGTGAGATTATATGTACAGCTGGATTGGTGTTGGAGTGTGATGGTCTCCAAGCTCCAAGCGCCCCGGAGGAGAAGTAGATGGATAAAAAAAAGGAGGAGGAGAAGAAGAAGTGATTGGTGGAGAATGGAAGAAGAGGAATTCAATCAGTGCTTCTATTCATCTTCTACCAACCAAGTGTTAGAGGCCACTGAAGGTCACTCACTGGTTGTGTCTTAAACAGCACACGACAATATACTGACAATCTATGAAGGATTCATTGATTGCGGTTGTTAAGGGCAGTCACGTTGAAGCTGATGCAATTAGTGTGAAATTGTCCCCT
>CM049410.1:2595000-2745000 GCA_026929865.2 Hyperoplus lanceolatus
CAATAAATCCAGAGGGTAAACTGACACACAAACAAACCCACACACGTAACACACACATAAATTATGTTGGAAAAGAAGCAGACCAAAAAAAAATGTATGCGCTCTTCCATCTTTTACAAAGTGCCACAGTGTCTTCAAGGAATACTTATGCAGCCATGAGCTAAGAGCTGACACGGTCTAACTGTAAAGGGTGTATCAATCCACAGGGTTATGATAGGTTTGGCTGCTCTTGTGAGATAACGTATAACACAGTTGTATTTATAAAAGCAGCCAGAGTTTTACTTTTCTTAGTTAGGTCTTATTATATCCAGACAAATGAGTCATTGCCATTAGCTTGGTGCAGCTGATGAACATATACTGTATGTCGACATATTTGAAGTATATTTTTAAGATGTAAGCCACAGTCAAATATGTGTGCATTCTGCCCAAGTATATAGACACGCCTCATTAAAAGAGACACTAATCCCCAAAGATTCTCATTTAGCAAAAAAACAGATGTTTTTAAATCATGTCACCAGTCAAACTCACTATGACCCTGTTTCCACCTGGGATTAACATCTGACTTTTTGAATCTGGTTACAAGTGGCCAGCTCTCAGTCCGTGTGTTCCCACTTGTATTTTCAAATGTGACTTCTTTGTCTACTTGTGATCCGATTCCATTTACCCGCGCTGTATTTAAATCAACACGCACATCATCTCCGATTGCATTGCTGTTTTTAACCGGTGGGGTTCAAACAAGTAAACATACAGGGCTGTACAGTGCCACAGTTTTAATCGCATTTGCTATTAAAATGCATTAAGCCTACATGCGAAGATAATTACAAGTCTAGGTTGAGGTTGAAGAGATAGGCTACTGTCTCATTTAGACAAGGAGGAGCGATGCACAACACTGCTTAGAGGGCTCTACATTAACACTCGCCAAATGCGGGAAATATCATAGATAGTATATAAAAGTAAAAACTCTTAGGCGAGTAAGTTATTACGCCACTTTGGCTGGTGAAAGATGTGTGGTTGCTTGTCTGTCCTCTTCCAGTTTTCCCTGGTCGTGACGAGACGGTGTGGATCTGGTCCCCCCTCCGGTACCATCTGAGAAAATGGACCATCAACGCGAAAGATGTTGCAGTGGTTAAGGACGCCACCTGGAGACGTGGGATGTAACCCCGGCGCTGGAAACCTTAGTTTTCCCTGGTGGAGACGAGACGGTGTGGATCCTCTGGGAGCATCTGAAGTCTTCCTGCATCCACACTATTCGCACTTTACTTTAGTATTACCATGTAATCACCTGGTCAATGATCAAATTCCTTTGTGATTTCTCTACTTATGACATCTATTGCAGCATGTCCGTCCTGGGAGAGGGATCCCTTACTCTGTCCACTCTCCCTAAGATTTCTTCAATTTTTTTTTTTATTCCCGGTAAAGGGTTTCTTACTGGGAGTTTTTTCTCAGCCGAGCTAAGGGTGTAAGGGCAGGGTGTCATATTGTATCATATATCATATTGTATGAAATGTAAAGCCCACTGAGACAAATGTGTTTGTGATTTTGGGCTATACAAATAAAACTGATTTGATTTGATTTGATTTGTTTGCCGGGTGGCTTTTCTAACGTCTGCTACACTCTTGTCACCACCACCAGTACACGGCTGTATGCAGTTAAGTTACTTTACGTGCAAACTGAATATTTCCTGTGCGACTTCACATTAAAAGCCTGTTACTAGCCAAATGCGAATTGACTTTTATTTTTAAGCGGATAAGAACAGGAAGTCGTTCCCTTGTAGCTCTCCGTGTTTTCAAATTTACGCAGTGAAATGAAACCAGAGGACAGAAAGCTTGTCATTTGCAATACTGGCGGATGCAACTAACGTTCATGATAAAAGCTGCATGAACGCCAGTGATGCACTTTTAACGTATTTCCTCTCAGGCAGGGGGCAGCAGGAGGAGGTCCCTAATGTGGACAAGAGTCACATTGGTGTTTCCACTACCAAATGAATGCAGACACAACGGTCACAACGGACGTAAACCACCTCCGAATGTGGTTTTTGTGATCCGATCTCAATGCGTCTTGAGAGTGTTTTCACCTGTAGTTAAAGCTTTATTCATGTGATCCGATTACAAAAGTCAGATGTTAATGCCAAGTGGAAACGGGGTCTATGACTAGTATCTAGTATTAGAATCATGTACGGCTTGGGCTGATCCTTGGGTGGTTTTTTTGTGACTAAAACTGATTTCTGATAAGTGATTTCTGATTAATTGCCAAATTAGTACTTAGGACAAGCAACACAGAGTGAAACAAAAAAGGATTCATACGTATAAAAAAAACTACATAATACCATTGGGCTAGAAAAAAAAAGCTACTCAAGAGTGGCTAAATGTTGGTTAGGCTGACAAGCTCAAAAGCCTGAGAAAGGCCCATTAAATGAGAGCTGACGCTAAGCACACAGCCAGATTAGCCTCTTGGTATCCATCAGCATCTGACTGATCTGTGCAGGATAAACAGACACAGTCTTGGACAATTAGGAAGCGGTAGCTCTCACAAAGAGTCAACTGACACTTCTTACAAACACACAAACACCGATATACACACTACACGCCTGTGAATATCAATGTGGCCTGACAACAGGCTTGCTAAGACGCAGCAGATGCAGAGTGTCCTGTCAGTGCCTCTCATTGTCACATGGCAAAGCCTCTGACTCTCTTAAAAGGAGTCAGTCGCATAGTAACCAGCTCGTGGATTTGGTCAAAACATTCATGGGACGGGTTGATGTTTTTTTTACAGTATTTTAGAGCCCTGCAGACATAGGGGGTAACACGCAGCAATCCTTTCTTCAAGTGGAAGAGCGTGCAACTCAGGCTGAAAGTCTTCATGTCAGCTAAGACATGGTAGAAGCTCCCTGCTGAATAATAAATGAGGAGGTGGTTTCTGAAGAGTGGTGGACTGCCTCCCTCTATTTGTCTGAATGGCAAAATTAATCTCAGGTGATTACCTTCACAGCATCTCTTCAGGAAGATTGCATATCTGAACAGACGTGAATCCAATACCGTACAGATAGACAGTCGCCTTGCTGAACTCCCACTGTGCACATATTATGGCCCTCACACAGATTCCTACAATATGCAGACAGAAATCCACCGGAGGGCTGAGTGCTGTCAATCAAAGCATATGATCAATTGAGGCCTTTTTGTCCAATTGTGTCTAATTGGTTCCCCTGCTGATTGAAGTGTGGCTATCACCACCCTTCAATCATTCCACCCTGCAAAGTCAATAGGGGCGCTGTAATAACCCCACTGTATCACAGAGAGGTGATTCAATGCGCCAGAATTCGTCCATCAGCTACTCTTGCTCAACTTCACTCATGGATTGGAGAAATCTGTGAGCAAAATTGGACTTCACAGAGTCCAGTGAAGTGAGAGATGATCTGCTTCAGTAGCGCAGCGTTCATATATATGAGAGCACTAGCTCAGAAACAAACACATAAACACACACACACACACACACACACACACACACACACACAAGTCCAATGCACACAAGCTCCTCTCACACCTAATAATCCAAGCTGGGGTTGATGGTGGACTCACATGCGGCTGCTGGAGGGGATCTTACGTCCATCTCTGAACCAGGTGATCTGTGGCCGGGGGAAGCTGTGTATCCGCGGTGAAGGGACCAGAGCGCCCTCACCCTGGGATACAGTCTGGGACCTTTCAGCCTCCACAAAACCACCCATATCTAGCAAACATAAAGACAACAGTGGAAGAAGAAGAGGACAAACATTATCGAAAATAGTACTAAATCTAGAAGGGACAATGTTGCCGAAAGGTTCGGAAAGGCTATCCAAGCAACAAAGAAGAGTCCATGCAGCTTCTTTTTTTACAATCCCAGTTCCCCAACGACACATTTGCAAGGTTTCTCTCGTCATATTCATCCACATTTTAAACATGTTCTCATTGCCAATTTTAGTTAGGTTGTATTTTTATGTCTAATGTATTTTATCTCCTAGCCCTCCTTCCCTTCCCCTTAGTTGCTTGTGTCACTTGTCAGGCCGCCATTGTAAATAAGAACGTATTTGAAACGACTTGCCTGTATAAATAAAGGTGAGAAAAAAAGTACCCCCTTCTAGAATTTGAGTGACTCGTCCACATTTCCTTTGCATGATGAGCCTTCAACAAAAGACAGTATCCTCTCCCCTTACTGTCAGATCTGGGGACATATATATATATTTATATGGTAAGGAGAAGCACACACTTACAGGCGACTTGTACTTCGGTGCTGCACTGCATAATGGCGCCCACTCGATTCCTCACAATGCAGCGGTAGTGGCCGGCGTGCGATCGGTCCAACGAGGGGATCAGGTACCTAATGGGGACAACAACACAACACAAAGTGCCATTAGTCATCATCAGCATTGACGGACAGACACATTTGTCATCTTGGCGCTTTTATCCCCCACACGCTCCAGATGCCAAATGAATGGAGATGTTTCATTGGGCGCCTGAAACGCGGGCTTAAATGGCATTTCACTTAGAGCGGCCAACAGAGAGCGGCCTTTGGAGTGTGATTTGGTGCTGATGCAAGCGCTGGATTGGTGGACAGTAAAAAAACAAGAGAGGAAAAAAGAATGTAATTCTGTGGCCAGCTGTGGAGTGAGACACAAAGAGAGACAGAGAGAGTTTTTCCTGATTGGCAGGGTTCACAAAAACCCCTTTGTTATCCTGTGTCTTCAGTCAGTTGGATCCAATCAAAATCATACCAGCACCTCTGACATGCTGGCCATAGCTCCATCTCTCCCCTGATGTGCATTCATGTTAAATGGTGTGTGTGAAATGCAAGCTGGATAACCCCAGAGATGAGTCCCCCCCCCCTTTATAATTGGTTTGCAACAGCCATTTAGGAGTGTGGAATCTGTCCCGCCATGTTCCCCCACTGCACTGCGATTCGGGGTGGGGGGTTTGGGGTGGGGGAGGCTGTATAGGGAGGAGGGGGAGTCTGATTAAATGGATTCCAGTTCTCCTCTTTGATCAGGGCTGGAGAAGAATAACAAGCAGAGTGCTGGTCCAGAGACTAAGCCACGTGAGAGCACAGCCAAATACTGGGGAAAATAGACGAGATGGGAGAAAGAGGAAGGGAGAGAGGGGAGAAAGATTGTCAGGAATAGGAAGGTGTGTGTGTGGGTAGGGAAAGGGAGGTAAAGGCCGGTGATAGCAATCAGACACAGCCACCCAAGAGTGTCTGTCCATGTCTACGGCACCAGTCAGACTATGAGAAGAGAGACCAGAGACTGGGCTAGAATGGGATGGCAACTGACTGTCTGTGAGCTGCAGGAGCAATCTGTGAACATACAGTACATGCAGGGACACACACAAGTCTTATATTGTGTGGTTCCTTAGCTAAAGTTCAGCCATAACAGCTAATCAGATCAGCCGTAGCGTCAGTTGTGGAAGACGGAGAAGAAAAACATAGAGGCTAAATGATAGTGGCAACCAAGAGAGTTACTATAGAAAAGAAGCTTGACACATAATGTTAAGGGCAAGTGGAGGGATTTTGTTGAGCTCTGGGAGCCATACATGACTGTAATGACTGATGGGAAACATATATATATTATAGGTTTTATTAGTATTTCTTGGTTTGTGTCTTGTTGCGATTGTGCAGATGTTTGTTTGTATGTTTTGTGAAAAAAAAGATAAAACAAAAAGAAAAAATTGTGGAAAAAAATAAAAAGGATTTACAGTATATATAGAAACCATATATTTTGGTGTCAGTTTATGTGTGGATCTTCATGTTACATAGATGAACCCGTAGTTCAAACATACCTTTCAGTCTGTGGTGTTTTATTAACTTCCCATAACACACTGTTCCTCCCAACCTAGACCCTATAGGCTATTTGTAAACATCAAAAGTGCTACACGTTCGCTCATAGACACACAGAGGCCTTGTGCGCACGCTCTGAAGATTTGTCTTGCCACACACTTGTGCTGTTAGTAGAATTGTTCAGTGTTTTTGCTTAGAGGCTGGAGTATGTAATAAAGTGCCCAGAAGAACTCCCCGGCCAGAGAAAACAGCATATTACTGCTGACACAGCAAAGTATGCCACCCATGCTGCACCATCTGATGAAATATATACATTGTGTGATTCTGTTGCAGCAACAATAGTGTTGACACACAGCAAGAGAGGAGAGAGGAACTATCGTCTCACCCCATCTCTGAATGCTGAATGCGCTGTGAGATACAAATTGGAATAAATCTGACAATCCCCAGCACACAAGATGTTATGTCTCAGGGGAGGCGTGTAGCCAAATCAGTTTGGAATAAATCCATAGAAATGAGCCTGGAATATGAATAAAAATGAGCAATTGAGCTATTAGTTACAATTAAATGCAGCTAAAATGTCCTTGTGTAGTAAGCTAATTATAGGTGATGAATAATAATAAATAAAAAAAAGATTAAAAAAAAGATAATAGAATCAGCTCTGGCTCAATTCAAGGTTGCATTCCTCTCACCTGTATTCCAAGGAGAAGCGTGTGAGCTCGGTGCCATTGTAGATCCATTTGAACTCCAGGGGCCAGCTGCCCTCCGCCATGCAGGTTAGGACCAGCCGGTTCCCCTCCAGGTGGACCTGGGTCTGTGGAGGCTCCATCTTAAAATAAGGTGGGACGTCATCTGCTCCAAACAGAGAGAGAGAGAGAGAGAGAGAGAGAGAGAGAGAGGGAAGACAAAAAAGTAAGATAAATATATTAAAATGTGGGAAAAGAATAAAAGGAGTGAGTCTTAGTCCCCTAATCAGTGAGTACGAGGGGTATGTTTTTGAATAAATACAGTGATTCAGTAACCCCTGTGAGCAGACAACACAGTCAGTAACCCCTGTGAGCAGACAACACAGTCAGTAACCCCTGTGAGCAGACAACACAGTCAGAAAATGAGGACTTGGAAACAAGCTATTTTTATTTATTTATTCTACGACTCTGATTGGGAACTTGAAGGTCAACAGAGAAAGCCTGCCAAAAAAGCACACAGATTAAGTTGCTACAGCGAAAGCAGCTTCCTCTTTTATTTTATTTGAAACGCGCTGGCAAAAGAGGCAGAGGAGCAATTTGTGCAGCAGAGAGGAGTGTAAATGAATACTTCCATACCACTAGATCAGTAAAGGAGGATGAGGGAGAGATAGAGAGAGAGAGAGAGAGAGAGACAGGGAATAGACGGAAAGTTGGAGAAAAATACAGCAGAAGGATTGTATACAGGGAGAAGAAAAAAATGCAAGCGAGTGAGAGGGAGGGAGAAAGAGAGTGTGGCACTAGGCAGCCGTGGGGGGGGGTAGGGGCTGGGTTAGAAAACACAAAGTTTCCCAGCCCCGAAAAAGCCTTTCTCTGACAGGATGAGTTATGCTCTGTGCCTCTCTTCATTTATCTTTATAGTTCCCCTAATGCAGCCAGATTATACAGGCCCCATGCGCAACACTGCACACAGCCAGCGCAGCCCCCACCAAGCTTCCAAGGTGATACGCACGGGCTCCAGGGCTGAGCCTCGGAGACAAAGTGCTTTCATTTGAGCTGGTGAAAAAAGGCATGATCAGACCTATTGATCTGTCTGCCTGACCAGCCATGGGGCAACACTGAGCCGATTGTGCCTGTGTTTGTGGCTGGGCTAATTAAAGTCTGTATTAATAGTTGCAGTATAAGCCGCACAAGGCCCCGGAGCACGCCCGGTTTCTAGCTCTAGCACACTATAGCTGTTGACTAACTCACACGGCTGATTATTACTAGCGCCTCTCTCTCTCTCTCTCTCTCTCTGTCTCTCTCCCTCTCTCTTTCTCTCTCTATCCACATCCATAATGCGAGTTGACCTCCAAGATTTATGGGGGTAAATGCAGAGGATGCTGTGGTGGAAGTGGGTGAATGGAAGGGCAGGGATACAGAAAATTGACCCTGATTGAAACTGTAAATAAAAGAATGACTGTGCACCTCAGTGTTTGTTCGCGCGCACTGTGCATATAACACACACGCACGCGCACACACACACACACACACACACACACACACATAACAAAAAACACACACAAGCACTCACAATACCCCTCTGAAAGCTGCAGCTTACACCCCTATCTATAACCCACAAACACAGCACCACTCCTAGAACGAGGCAAACAAACAACAGCTTTCTCCCATGTTGCCCTTAACCTTTTTCTAGTTAAGGAACAATATACCTGGCTAATCTGTCCTTTGTAGCATCCTCGCATGAATGTCGCCAAAACAAACACTGTCAAACCCAACAGGCACTCCAAACTGATCCTTGTCGGAGACCAACTGGAGGAGCCATTCGCACCAGCCGCTCAAGTGGAAGCGTTACTATAATTTCATCCACTAGTAAATGCATTCGTACTTGACACACACACACACACACACACACACACACACACATGCGCGTAGAAACGCTTGCACAATTCCAAAACATTCACTTTTGCCACACACACACACACAAACACACACACACACACACACACACACACACACACACACACACACACACACACACACACACACACACACACACACACACACACACACACACATAAACACACACACACACAAACCACAAACACTCAACCACTTCCCAGCTGGCTCAGGGTCTCGATGGCAACGTGCACTTAGCAATCCATCAACAAGCCACCATTAGAGACCGGCACATGCCAAAACCCAGACTCACACATTGATCGTCGGAGGCAAAGGAATATACATAATGCCGAGTTACCCATGTGAAATTGTGCAACGGGGGAACATTGAGTACCCAGTTTAACACAGTGGTTACCTGTTTTAGTGCCGTTCATGTGTTCACATTCATTTCAGACTGGAATGACCTATTCAGCTGAGTCATAATTATGAATCCCTGGACAATGGTCAGTGTGGCACTGAACACAATTTCACATGCATATTTTTTAGGAACAAAGCCAGGGAGTGAGAGAGAGAGAGACGGAGAGACAGAGCGAGAAAGAGAGAGAAAGAGCGAGAGGGATACATCATTGTGTAACATACCATATAAGGTGCAGAATCAACATCCACTTCCATGCTGCCAAACTATATGATTGTTCTGTAGATTGCCCTCCATGTGACTGGAGAGTAGGTGAGAACTTGCAATGATGGCTGACCGCTGTGTTTCCACTGCTGAAGGTGAACCGGACCCATTCCACTGCACGCTGGGCCCTGCCATCTAATGAGTGTCCAACAGAGGAGCTCTCGTCTGACCCTCATCCTCCTTTTCCTCTTCATCACTGTGCTTTTGATCTTCACAGTGAACCTGATACGTGATTGTGTCTGTGGTCATCGTGGCATGTGTTTTAGGTAGGCTCTCTCTGTTTCTTTTTGTTTTCTGTATGTGTGTGTGTGTGTGTGTGTGTGTGTGTGTGTGTGTGTGTGTGTGTGTGTGTGTGTGTGTGTGTGTGTGTGTGTGTGTGAGGTAGAGGTGGCTCACTGTGTGTGTGTGCTATGCTCGATGTGTGTTTGCCTCCAATCTGAGATGACACCCAAGATCAATTATATGCATGATTGGACCCAGGCTTGTTGTTCTAGAACACTGTGACTTAATGGAAAAGATGCTCACACATGCATATGACAAACAACAGTAACCTTACAGACAGACAGTCTGTAGAGGAAGAAAAGAGAGAGCATTGACCAAGAGGAACCGTATATTCCTCCATCATCCCAGTGATGAACAAAGGAACAGTGGGTGGCTTTGGCAGGTGCATGGCAGTGTCTGCTGAATGCTTCCAATCCATATTGAAAGCTTGAGAGGACATTCCTTCTGGACCAGAAATGACCTGCAGCATTATGAGCACGGATAACAGTCGACTGGGAACTTCTCCACAGAGCTAACGAAGATCATAAACTGGCGTAGTGAAGACCAAGAGGGTTTTTAAGTGGCCAGCTGCCCCCCAACAGTCAAGGCTCACCAGCACACCAGCCCATTCACGGGATTTATATACAGTCAAATGAAAAAGTTTGGGAACCCCTCTCAGCCGGCATTATAATTGACTCTGCTTTCACAAAAAACAGATAAAAGTGGTATGTCTTTAATTTACCAGGAACAGCTAAGTACTGGGATGTTTTCCAAACAAAGATTTTTTGAAAAGCAGTATTTGGTTGTATGAAATAAAATAAAATGTGAAAAACTGGCTGTGCAAAAATATAGGAATCCTTGTGGTTTTGTTGATTTTAATGCCTGTAACAGCATGTAAAACTGAGGACTTTAAACACAAAATTGGTTGGATTATGTTGTTAAGCCTTGAACCTCATAGAAATGTCTGTTTAATCATGAGAAAATGTATTTTAGGTGCCTAAATGCAAGTTGCACTTCTCTTTGACTCTCTGCAGAAGTGAGACAGAATGGGATCATCAAAACAGCTCCCAAAAGATCTGAAAAACAAAGATTGTTCATTGTCATGGTTTAGGGGAAGGCTACAAGAAGCTTTCCTTAAGGTTTCAATTGTCAATTTCGACTGTAGGGAACGTTTTCAGGCATAGTGGCAGTTAAACCCAGGCATGGCAAACCAAGAAAAAAACAGGAGCGGCATAGGTTGAGGATTGTGAGAATGGTTGCACACAACCCACAGATCACCTCCAAAGACCTGCAAGAACATCTGGCTGCAGATTGTGTATCTGTACATCGTTCAACAATTCAGCGCAATTTGTGTGAAAGCAGACTCAATTATAATGCCGGCTGAGAGGGGTTCCCAAACTTTTTCATATGACTGTATATATATAAAAAAACTTATTCTAACCTGACAGCTGAGGTTGAATGGTGGCATGGCTCCAGCCTGGTCCTCTGCCGCATACACAGAATTGTAATGGCTGGCGAGACAAAGACCACCGGGCACAGGGGCAGCTTTATATAACCAAGGACCATTGTGCTCCCCCATTGCGCCATGCTGGCATGATATTACACAGAGCCTGTTCACATTCTACTTCTGTATTGTATTATTTCTCCATGAATTTTGCGTGGCCTCACCTCCTTACCCCTTAGGGGAGCTCTTCTTCTCTGTTTAATCCTCAGACACCTGTGTGTTGAGCCTATGTCACCACATGCTAGCAGGCAATGGGCACAGCTGTACCACTGAGATGCAGAGATAAAGTGGAGTCCCAGCCTGTTAAAACATTTGAAGGTCTACTCTCTTGTTATCCGCTCACTCTCTCTCTCTCCTTTTATCACTCACTCTACTATTGCTATCTCTTTCTCTCTTCCTCTCTTTCTCTTCTCAGACACACCTACAACTATACATACATGAATAATAAACATGACTCAAGCCACCTCATGTCGCGCCATCTCACCCGGGATAATTTACAGCTATCATTTGGCCTCTTCAATTGGGCTCTAACGTGTGAGATGGGTCATGGTTAGCCTCCGCTGATGGGGGTTATGCAACAGTCATGGCAGTAACCTTGGCCTAGTAATGGGTTGGTAAAAGGGTTGTGTGTTGGTGGAGGGGGGCGTTAAAAGCATCTTTAAAGCTGATGAAACACTCCAAACACACACACACACACACACACACACACACACACACACACACACACACATACACACACACGTACAACGGATTGTCTTCCACAATTCGTTTGTTGCTTTATAATTTGAGACGAGGGTGTTTTGCTGACTTTTTACAAATACACACACCGACACCTCCAAACATTCTCCCCGCGGGCTGTGAAAACAAACAGCTCCTCCTAAAGGTCAGGCTGATCTGTCACCCTGTCACAGGCGGCTGTCACCCTGACAACAGGCACCCCGCCAATTTACACTCCATCACTTAAGTGAGTCAGAAAACAGCAGGCACAAAGGGAGGGATTAAGAAAAGAGAGTGTATAGGAGAAGACAGAGGGGAGGTGGGCGGTTGTAACAGATGGGGAAAGAAATGCAGGGGCTTAATGATAAAAACAAAGAGAGAAGGAGAAGTGAAGCAGAGCAGGATGAGGTGAGGGACTGGGAGCAGGGAACGGTGTCCTCCAACACTAGGCAGCAAGGTGAAACCACCCATTACAGCCACAGCCAAACAAGCAGAGCCAGGCTTGAGAAGACAGGGCGGGGAGATGGAGAGCCTCCATGTACCCCTATTCATTTAGAGCAATGGCCCATGGATCAGCATCTGCATGCGAGTGACAGTCCATCACACCTGGATGTCTTCCCAGCCTCCCTTTGTATTTATAGCCCCCTGGAACATGTTGGTGCAGCATTCAGGAGTTCACTACGCGCTGTATATAAGATCCCTTGGTATATCTGTGTTGTGGCAATAGAGACTTCATGGCCCAAGTAACATGCTTTTAAACGCTCATACGGCCATGCTTAATGCACAGACGATGAGATGACGTGGGAATAGGGATGTTCATATTAAACTGCAACGCTTCTCTGTTTGATGTTGTGCCTGCTCTCATGTTGCGGAAAAAAGTCTTCAGGTCGACGCAGATGAAATACTGCCAGCATCCCAGCTGTGTTTAGTGGATTGCCACGGGTTAATTGATGTCTAATTGACGCGATTAATTGAGGTGTAATGTACCGCAGTGACTTGTGTGGGGCCTGTGTGTGTACGTGCATTTGTGTGTGCATAAGTGTACCTGTGTGTCTGTCTACAGCAACACAATTAGAAGCGGTAGCCAACAAACGGAGATTTAATTAGGAGTGAAGATGGAGCGAGAGGCCAGTCAATGGGCAGCAGATTGAATTTCCTGACACATAGTCCAGCCGGCATCGCAGATGAATTCACAGTCGCACACACGCACACACACACACACACACACACACACACACACACACACACACACACACACACACACACACACACACACACACACACACACACACACAGTCTGTTTGGAATTCTTCCCTGTTTGCGCCGCCGGTTCTCTGAGTGCCTTTCTCTACCTCTGCTCTGCCAGGCCCTGTCTGCCTCGAACAATCTTTTTCTTTTTTTTGATTCCTTCTCCTTTATTCTCTTCCCATTTTCGTCTTTTCTCTCTCCCACCACAATAACACTTCCCTCTCTGTGTTGTGGCAGTTTCTCTTTTCTTGGCTTCCTTTATCTCTTCCGATACAGTAGTTTTCATACTCTCCCCCTCAGTGCTCTCATCAGTTGTCATCTCTCTCTCTCTCTCTCTCTACATCCCTTCCTTCTGAGCCTTCGGTCCAGATCTCTCTTTTTTTCTGTGTCACTCTTTTGTCTCCGTATTCCCACTCACCAAAGCATCCTGCTATCTCTTTCTCTTTCTCTCCCCTAGTTAGAAGCAGTATAGTGCATGGCGTTCGCTAATTAGCGAGTCCAGAGAGCACGGGCGCGCAGAGGAGCACAGGCGCAATGCCCGGCCCTCAATTAATGAGACCTCACACACCCATAGCCACAGCTACATGCCCTCTGCAGCAGCCCAGTCCCTAAAGTCAGCTCAGCCTTGTCCGGCTAACAGCGGGGGTTGGGGGGGGGGGGGGGGGGGGACAGCCCAACAACTGTAGAACTGTAGCTAGATGTAAAAAAGGTATGTGTTTAATCACCAAGGGGATAACCATAGCTTTGTTAAACATTAAGAATGGATTCCGGTCTGTCTTTGTGGTATTCAAATAAGATGTATGTAATGTATAGCAGCGAGCTGAGAGAATATTCTTGGCGCCAACCAATGAATTTATAGGATCAACTAAGTAATGCAAGCCAAACAATATGGCAAATGTCCTACTTTCCAAGGACAAGATATAGGAAATATTTTTTAAATTAGGTTTGGAGGTTTTTGAGCACTCTTGTGGGTAAAAGCCAAAAGGAAATGATCCATGTTTTCCAGCCGTTGTAGTGTGTGTGTGTGTGTGTGTGTGTGTGTGTGTGTGTGTGTGTGTGTGTGTGTGTGTGTGTGTGTGTGTGTGAGTGTGTGTGAGACACACTGACTGACTGACATGAGAGTGTTATTTCCCTAGGTGTGACAGACAGACAGCTTCCACTATTTGGAAGAGGAAGCAAGGTTTCTGTGCGCCAGATCACATCCGTGTCTGGTTTTGACTTTCAATCTTTTCACTGGGGAGAAAGCAGATGGTGGTGGGTGGGAAGAGAGAATAGGTACACATTTTCTACACTTGATCTTTGTAAGAGCTAATTGACATTTTTTTGAACAAAGAAAAAAACAAAGAACAAGAGAGAGAGAGAGAGAGAGAGACAACACAAAACAGATAAATGACAGTAAGTGGAAGAAACAGCGAATGAGAAAAACAGCTATAACAGCGTCGGGAATATAGGAGGCGGGCGGCTTTATCTCAAGGCATGAGAAGAAGAAGGTTGGAAATAGGCCTAAGTGAATTTTAGAAAGTAGGGCAAAGACTAATGGAGGAAAATAAACAAACGCGCCGAAATGTGAATTCCTCGGGGCCCCGGGGTCATTAGAGTTAATACTGCGCGCTACGCCATCTGCTGCGATTGTTTACACTAGCTGGGATAATTAGATCCTAATTAGTGGATGTATGGTGGGGGAAAACATTATTTCACACACATTGAGATGGAGATGATCAGATGCACCTGCAATGCTATGCTGTCCACCGTGGGGCCTCCGAGGGTATATCTCCACCAAGATGTAGCCATGAGACAAGCCTTGATTTAATTGCTCGAAGCACTGGACACAAAAAAACTGGATCTTTTCCATATTAACATATAGATAGAGTTGTACTTTTCTTTTTTTGGAGTAGAGAGTCATCTTTGCTCTTGACATTATGAAAACCTGTCTGCACCCTGCCTTCCTTTATCTTTCACACCGCATAACCATGCGTGTTTTAAAGGTGTTTGTGCCTGTGCATGTGATTGTGTGTGTGTGTGTGTGTGTGTGTGTGTGTGTGTGTGTGTGTGTGTGTGTGTGTGTGTGTGTGTGTGTGTGTGTGTGTGTGTGTGTGTGTATATGCTCATGGTAAGGTGTGCCTTTGTGTTACAGACACCAGGATATTATCAGACCAAAAATGTGTGGACTCAAACTCCCATCTCCCATCCGTGCCTTTCACCTCAGTCGATCCCTTTTGAATCTCTGAATGGAGCGATACAACTGGCATGCTATTTGTTTTAAGCTAGGTGCGAGGTATAGCAGGGTGCCTGCCATTGTAATATATGCTCGTGGAATGACTGATGAATTGTGATTCTTATCAGTGTGGCAGAGTGCACGGGCGCCAAGTATAGTGAGTGGCAGGGGCTGGCAGTAAATGCTAATGGCGGAGAGCAGCTGACAGAGAAACAAATATATTATCTCCCTTCATTACATTGACAGTTGCCTGTCTGTCTTTCTCCCTTCCTTCCTTCCTTCCTCTGGGCCCAGGCGTTAACAGCAATCGGTGTTGGCAATGCTTTATTTACCTGTTTGGCGGAATACAAACACCTTCAGGGCTGTACGCTTATTTTTTTAGGTGGTAGCACTGGTGCTAGCAAGCAAAAAATTCAGTAGCACAAAAATAAATTTGGTAGCACACAAAGTATGATCAAAAACTTAACCTTAACCCTTGTATTTCACTGTAATTACCTTTGAGCATCTCATCATGGTCTCCTTTGAGATTCTTAATTAATATTATATCCTAGTGTGTGCAGTAATAATTGTAGAATAATTAATAGGGGTGCACTGATTGCAATTTAGACAAAATAATCTAACCTGCCAATTGCAATTTTTTGCTGATTCAGAATTATTTTCCCCCATTAAAAATATAAAAATAATATCTATATCTATGTATGTTTTGTATATACATATAATTATTATATTAATAATAATATTTTTTTTTAGAAAATGTCCTTCTGTTAATTAAAACTAAACTTTAAAACATTAAACATAGCCTATTAAATAAATAAGTATACATATTGGTACAATTTAGGATAAATTAAATAGGTTGTTGTGAATGTGTTGGAAGTTGTTCTTCAGTGGCTTATTTCAAACTTTGTTTTTAGACTACTGATGACTTTTCTCTGCAGCTGAATGAGTTGAATGAGGGCTGTGAAGTGCTAATTTCCTGTTCTTACCGGCTTCAAAATAAAAGTCAACTGACGTTTGGCTAGTAACAGGCTTTTAACGTGAAGGCGCACAGGAAATGTTCTGTTTGCACACGCGCTAACTTAACTGCAGTAATCTTCTTCCGGTTATTACCATTGGTGAAGTTTTTTATATGGTAGAATCGCTGCACGAGCACAGATCCCGAGGAAACATATCTTTCACCAGCCAAAGTGGAGGGTGGACTCAATAACTTACTTGCCTAAGACTACATTTACCCCCATTTGGAGAGTGTTAATGTAGAGCCCTCTAAGCAGTGTTGTGCATCTCTCCTCTGTGTTTCAAAGACAGCCTCTCCTCATTATCAACTAGCACTAGTGCGAATGGACTTGTATTCATCATCGCACGTGATCAATTTCAGTAGCAAATGCGATCAAAACTGTCGCACTGTACAGCCCTGACCTTCTTTGGTTTCAATGCATCATCCACTCAGGGATTGGGGGATCTCGGGAGTCCCTCTGAGATTGACAGTACACACGAAGAACAACCAGGTTTTTGACGGGGGAAGAGTTAGAGATGATAGATGAGTATAGCATCGAGGAGTGATATTGTGCATTGACCCTCTGGTGTTGGGAAGAAAATACAAATCTTTTTTTTACAGTATATTTTCTCATTTCGGTGGAGGTCTGGAGTGGATCCTCACCTTTATTTTGAGCAGGGCAAAGCCAGTGGGAGAGACAGAGTCCCCGGCTCCTAATTGAGACCTCTGGAGTGTGAGAGCTGTCAGAATGGAGTCTTGTCGCATCACTGGCTCTCTATCTCTCTCTCCACCACATTACAGAGAGGCCCCTCTAACCACTATTCTCTCCCGCCATTCGCGCTAGCTATAGCACAAAGTCCTGCTTTGCCATGGTGTGATATAGCTCCCGACCAAACGACTTTCCTTTCCGATGGAACCTCAACCTCAAAGCTTCAAGCCTGCCTCCTAACCAGCATCCCACCATGCAGGCCACATACAGTTAGCTGTCCCCCTGAAGCGTCCTTGCTCTTTTATAGAGTCTATGGTTGCAATGTGCAAAGACAACCAAGCCAGCCACTATATACCCCAGCAGTGAGACACATAATCTGAATGCCCCTGCCATTCCATTGGAGCGCTTGCCTGGTTCCTACAAGACTTCACACCACACCGCTCCTCTCAATTATCAGATGCAGTAACGAGCGCTCAGTGAAAAAAAAACACGCATCTCGAAAACAAAGCAGGAAGAAAATTACTAGATACGAGATACTAATTGTTGTGCTCTCTCCATTGATCCTTTTTGGTGGTTTTCGGTGCGAGAGACACGACTTGTTAGGAATGGTGATGTGCATAATAATGACATCTTTGAGAATACTATGAAATGACGCACACGTCCCGGAACGGAATGAATAATGATACGACGCTAATTCTGACAGACCCCACGAGGAACACAACAGACCCTTTCTCTTGATTATTTAAGTACACATCTTAGGAAATGACAAAGTGGAAGATCACTCCACACTTAATTTAATTATATATTTTGCTATTCATGAACGATCAAACTGTCATTGTACTCAATCACTATTCCTCTTTTTATCTAATGGTGGATGTAACAAGCCCTCATTTCCACTTGAAAGGATGGTTGTCCTTTGGATCGAACATTCGCAAGTCTACAAGAAAAACCCAAACCATATCATTTGATCAGTCAAACACTGGAACACGCTACAGCTTGGAGCCCCCGAGCCGTCAGACATATCTAATTCAAGAGGTTGGTGATGTTCCACTGATTGCTCCCAGGGTTTCTGCAGTGACCCTGGCAGGGTTGTTTTCTTCCATTTGGGTTTGGGGCAAAGATTAAGAACCTCGCAAAAAGAAAGAAATCCCCCCCCCCACCCCCGGTCTCCCACATGCTGAGTTCAAACCTTTAACTCTCTGCATTCCCAACATGTCCATTTCTCATGCAGGAGCGCCATAATGGGAAGCTGTAAAGAAATGTTGAATTTGCGGAACTGAACACCAAGGTTAACTATGTTTTTTGACACGGTCTTATACATATATACAAGCTCTTTATATAAAACAAAAAAGGAATTATAACCGCAGCAGCAATTTTAGCCTTCACACAATGTCATGCATATCCTGGAGGTTATCATTAGAAATTACATCAATTTAAATAGGAACACCATCCTACTTCAGGTTAATGCATTCAGAGAGCAATTTTTTCACCAACCGCTGTGTTACTGAAATCTTCCCACCACTGCTCTTAACACACCAGTATAACAAACAAAACAAAAAATCACGCTGGTAGTCCTGTGAACTTTCTCCATCTTTTATGGACTGACGAAGTGAGGCAGTGACTGTCGGCTGCAATTACACATTGAAATATGTGCGAACAATCAAGCGGATGTGGCATAATGTTACTGGCGCCCGAGCAAGAGTGGCGTGAGTGATTTGAAGGCTTAATGTAGCCCTCCACATCACATCGAGTTATAGCCTGTGATTTGCATCATAAACGTCTGTTAAATTTCCACTTTTGCAGATGAATAATAACAGTAAATGACAGTCCGACAGAGATCCAGATGGGGGAGGCAGGATTGACACTTTTCTTTCCACGTTTGAATTCTCATACCCATGATGGGACCTAATTCCATATTGCTACATCTATAAGCCATGCATAAATACACACCAAATGGCCTTTTTTTCAGACCCCCATAATCCCGGGATAATCTTCATCTACAATATGAGCGTCGCGCTAAATAGGAAGGAAGATTCACAAATGAACATATTTACATCAGTCCCATTAGCCAGACTCCGAGGAGATAACTGCTCGTAGATCTGCTGCTGCTGCTTTGAAATGCCTGTAGGCACTTTGGAATTTTATTAGAAGCACTTTAAAGCGCACCATGCCATGGTAAGTGATGTGCTTTAATACACATATAATTCAGTGGATTACAACTCTGGATATTAATAAATCCTGTGTTTTATTTATTACTGCTCTTTTACCATAGCGAGTAAAATACATGTTTAATCTCTGCCATGGGCTTTTTGTGCCTTCCTGCATTTGTGCATGGATGTTTCTATGTCTGTGTGAGTAAAATGCCTGCTCATGACTGCAAGTGTCTTGACTTTCATATGCAGCAAATGCATATGTTTGGGAGTGTACTACAGTAGGTGTTTACTTGTGACTTCACACGTTCTTCAGCGTTCCTGTCTAATGATTCATACATGGATATACGCTTATACAAGTCTGTGTCAGTGTCTCCAAGCGAGCTTGTGTATACATTTGAATTCCTCCATCCAGATTAAAGAGACGTGCATGTATTCAACAGTCTCTTAATGACAGGCAGATCAAAGCACCATCATGTTCCTGGCTGAGTCGAGGGGGGATCGTTAGCAATGGGTCAACAGGGCATCATTAGCCCGATCCCTCGCAGCGTGTTTACTACACTTTGTAGTCTCTTTCGTGTGTGTGCGTACCTGGGTGCGCCTGTAGGGGGTATGCACGTGCCTGTGCAATCTTCAAATGCCTCCATATTGATCTCTGATCTCCTCACAGTGTGTGGGAGGAACATAGGTTTCTCCCGTGGCCCATTTCCCCAAAGACAAATGCCGCTCCAGCGCTGAGAGCTGGCCTCATCCATTGTGCTTCCCTGCCTCCATCAACTCACTTTCCATCTATTACGAGCCCAACAGGCTGATCTTCGTGGCTAAAGCTCATTGTGAAACCCCCTAGCCTCGCTGATTCAATAGGCTCTGGAGGGTTCTGACAATGACCAATTCACTCATGACTATTATTCATCACAAAACCCTTTTCCAGCTCTCCAATAAAATCCACCACCCACCTTTCCTACTCCCGTTTGGTATGCTGTAACAATCCATCACCTCCAAATGCTGAGCTACT
This sequence comes from Hyperoplus lanceolatus, assembly GCA_026929865.2. Classification (NCBI taxonomy): domain Eukaryota; kingdom Metazoa; phylum Chordata; class Actinopteri; order Uranoscopiformes; family Ammodytidae; genus Hyperoplus; species Hyperoplus lanceolatus. The sequence goes on from CM049410.1 coordinate 2,614,868, forward strand.
GAACGCACGGTGCACACACACACACACACACACACACCAAAACACACCACTTTTATCTTACAACTCGACCGAACAAACTCTTTCTCACCCTCAGAAATTGCTATTTTGGCAGTTTCACACATTCTAAACTCCCTTTACAAAACATTCCCTCATGGCTCCCTTCTAAACACCCACCCAGCTGCAAACTGCTCTTTTCCAATGCCAACTCTGTCTCACCTTCAGATGCCACCCATCCACTGCCTCTACGCCTGAGTGCTTTGACAGGCCCCGCGATTCAAGCGGCGGGGGGATTTGATCCCTCCGCTGGAGCTCTGGCGGTGTGGTCCACTCTCAAACCGCCGGACGCAGAGCCCTGAGCCACAGATTAAAAAGTCATGAAGGCTTTTAGGGGGCCGTACAGGGCTGCAGTTTTCCACTCCTCTGTGTATTGGCTGCCCTGAAAATAGTATTTGTGTTCCTGAGACAACAGTAGAATATGCAAGGGAGGGGGGGGGATGTTTGAGGAGATGCGGGTTAACAGAGCAGCAGTGCGTAGGCCACCTTGCTCCCCCCTGTGCTCTTAAGCAGCACTCTCCCAGCCCCCTTGCTTCATCAGATGAGATAAAACACCCACAGTCTATATGCACCGTGCATCATTGGCCCCCTATATGAACATCGTGTCAAGGCTAGACACGTGTGTGGCACTACAGCTCTTTCAAAGTAATGGCCTCCTCACCGTCCTTTCCATTAGGATGAAATCAGCTTGGACAAATAGCGCGGGTCACATCCAAGGTCTGGCCCTTTCCTCTTCACAACAAAACACCTCTCTGTCACCCATGTGGGTATATGGCTTTGTAAACAGAAAAGATCTGACAGTAAATATTGAGTATAGACTATATGTCTGCTATGGAAAAAAAAAACATATTAATGAGCATAGCTGTGAGCCAGTATATCATCCACTTGAATAGCTTACCTCCAAAAGGTGGCACACAAATCAAGCAGGCGACCATTTGGCTCATAATAGCAACAAGGACAGGTCGTATACAACAACTACACACATGAAACAAGACCTTAATGCGCTGTGAAAAAAGCGCCCGGCCTCCCAGCATTGGTTTCAGTCGTTGTACCAACAGCAACCATCCATACCATTGTCACAAACAGCAGGCAGCCACTAATGGAATCAATAGAGCCTTTGCAAATATTTACAGGACAAGAGAGCCTCAGGGCGATCAATTCCAATCTATAGGACGATGGACGGTTCTACTCTGGCTGTGTTTCAGGTTAGGAAGAAATCGATAAAGTCAGCTTTGGAAACCAAAGGAGAAAAATAAATAACTTTGTTGCGCTCAGTCTTCACTCATACGCTCTCTCTCCCTCCTTCCATCATTCTGACCCCTTGTGATCTTTTTACTTCCAAAGTTTGACATCGCCGGCTGCACCTGGTTACCGTAACGGTTACCGTTACCTGCTGTCTCCGGTTGGAGTTTACCGTTACCGGTAAACTCCAACCGGAGACAGCTTTTTGAAGGAAAAAAAAAGCCAGTGGATGTGACAGGCGGCTTGAAAGCCTGGGCGATACCAGCATCGGCTTCTGGAACATCTGAACAGGTAGACAGGTAGAGTAGTTGTGTGTGTGTGTGTGTGTGTGTGTGAGGGGGGGGGGCAAGGTAAATCCTCCTGGATATGAGATATATAAAACCATATTCCGCTTCCACATACAAGGCAACAAAGAAGGCAAAATGAGTGACGGAAAGTGACGCTGATTGGAAGCAGTGCAAAGAATGAGAAGTATATTGAAGGCCTACATTAAAAACAGATTGCTTCCATTTCTCTCCGGGGGCAGATCTTTTTATTTATTTTTTTACGCACAGGGGGTTGTAATCCCTAGTTTATGTTCTGTAGTAACTAGCTCTATACAATACATCAACCCCGGCACATAAAAAAGTGAATAAAAGAGAATATATAAAAAGTGTGTCAGGGCGGGCGGGAAGCTATGGAAGTCAAAACTGAAAAGCGCGAAAGTTATTGCTGATGTATTGATGCATTGATGCCTGGTAGCGCGTTGACGTGTTTCGGCAACTTCTGATAAATAGGTGATATTGGGCGGGCTTCTTTCTGGTAAGGCACGCAGTTACCAGGCCTCACGCAAGGTTCCCCCAGTCCCTGGCCCTAATGAGCGGGTAGTTGGTAGTTGGAAGAGGGAGGATGAATGGAGCAGGAAGAGGCGCTCTCTCTCGCTACTCTGGTGCCAATTGCTGTGTTTTCGCTCTCTCATGCGCAATGCTCCTACAGAGAACAATCAGGCGGCGCTCTGGCTTCTGCCAGCGGCTATCAGCGTCTCTCTAACAACTCAACCTTCCCCCTGTGGTAACATACTGTACATGCGGGTAGACGTGTGTGTGTGTGTGTGTGTGTGTGTGTGTGTGTGTGTGTGTGTGTGTGTGTGTGTGTGTGTGTGTGTGTGTGTGTGTGTGTGTGTGTGTGTGTGTGTGTGTGTGTGTGTGTTAAATAGCCACATAAAAATCCCTCTGGCGGCCAGCTTAAGCATACACAGACAAACATTCGCCACAGCTCAGAGGCTTTCGCAAGCAGTGGCTTCACAAGGACACAGAACAAGCGGCACGGTTAATAGCAAAGCCACATGTCAGCGCACACATCACAGACGGGTCCACTGCCCCCCGGGATCTTGAAAACATGAGTATACCTAGTCCACTGCTGCATCACCTAAAGTGCCAGCCTCAATGTGTGCATACAACAATACAGTTAAATAAGGAAGATATGTGCATGAATCAGATTTTTCTTCATAGTGTATGTGTTGCACTCTATTGAGTATGGCACGGTCCCCACCTAGAGAAAGAACAACGTCTGTATCCTCACTGATATGATAGATATTTCACAGCATGGCTGAATTAGTTGAGTTTTTCAACTGAGTCATGAGAGAAATCCATAAAACAGATCAAAATGAAAATACACTGGACAGAATATATATGTGTGTGTGTGTGTGTGTGTGTGTGTGTGTGTGTGTGTGTGTGTGTGTGTGTGTGTGTGTGTGTGTGTGCGCGGTGTGTGTTTGTGTGTGTGTGTAGATGGAGAGAAAACAAGAGAGGGAGAATAAAAGAAAGGGAAAGGCTGACTGCACACAAACTTGAGGGCCCACTTGGTAAAGCACATGTGGTTCCGACTGCCAACTTGTGAAAAACGTCAATTACTCATTCTACGTCTTAAAACTTTCATGAGGGCTTCTAGAGGCTGTTGTATCAAAGCCTTCCACCTCAGCAGGTACCTACAAAAATATTTTTTCTCTCAGAGAAAAAAAAAATCATCTTTAATTATTGAAAGCTTTGCCTTCTAGTTTATTAGTCTTTTTCAGGACTTCCTTCAAAAATAGCTGTCCGGGCGCCGTTGTGTGCATGTCAAGATGATCTTATTGATTCCAACCTTACTTTCCCTGTTGCCGACAGACAACAGACTGTCAAAAAAAACTTCGGATCTGTTGCAGTCAGCGGAAGACTTGTGATGCATTACAAAGAATCCTGTTTGTAGACACACACACACGCACGCACGCACACACACACACAGGACACACATAAGTGTAGCCAACACAGATGTGCTTCTGAAAGGAAATTAGATACAAACAGAGGAACAAGAGGGAGAGGCACGGCGCGTATCTCGCAAAATCCACAGAGGAGCGGCAACAGAAGTTGAGAAATAAAAAATAGATGAGGACAGTGATGATGCTGCTGATCAAAGCATGGAGGCAGGAGGTGTTCTTATTAGTTGACTATACTTTATAGTCAATCCGACCCCCCATGCCTCACCACAGATTGACCCAGCACTCAGACACCATACACGGACAGAAGGCTTGTATATCTTTCCCAGCATCAGACAGATAGAGAAACAGAACGCCATGATATTTTTTTCCCCCATAAGCAACACTATCTTTAAATCCTTTCTGGATCAAAGGGAGGCAGCCAGATTTGCCTCCCTTTCATTAGGAGACATTATGGTAAACGCGCCCCTCATCTCCAGGACTGAATGGCCAGGTTTGATCAATCGATATCAGTCCACTATCTCCAAACCTAAGTGCTCCTTATTCACTATCCTCTGATACAATGAAGACCTACACCCACACACACGCTCATCAAAACAGTCTTTGGTTCTGGGAATAGGTGAAATTATACTGTGCTTTGTTGTATTCTGTTCCTACCGAAAATCTGTAACCTCAGTACGTAAGTCCCATCGCTCAAAACATGAAAGACTTGATGCCGGTGAGAGGACAGAATGGGGATCCGCCATGCTGACAACTGGCCTGCTGTCTGACTTTGCCATTGTTGTTCACTGGTGGAACGCAATCTTCTTAATCACAGGCTAAAACCTGCCGAACAATTGACCCATTTTCACATGCAGCGTCTTATCTCTGAATGCGTGCCCATATCTCATTTAGAAGTGTTTGAAATCCTTCTTCAATCTAGGTGATCTGTTCTCACCATCCCGCCTCCACATTCCCTTTAATCCACTCTGATCTAATCCAATGCAATCTAATGCACCAGAGAATGTCACATGTATAATATGGAGTACTACAGGTTCTGCTGTGCTGTAGGGAGGACAGAGAAATACCGACGTACAAATGAATAAATAAATAATTACATCTTTACAAAAAATTCAACAATAAAGGAATTAATAAATAATGAATCGTATGAATGAATGACTGACTGAATAAAGAAATAAAGATATAAGAGTTTGCAATCAAACAGAATATATATCAGTGATTCTTGAGAAGTGGGACAAAACAAGCTGCAATGTTGAAAAAATACAAACCCTATGTTTCGGCAAATTAAGTGACATGTATGTATCCAACATATACTAAACTACTGAGCTGAGCTTTGACACAAACTCCCAGCTTTTTTTTTTTTTACCGTCATTGGCCTATCACCACCGTCAGATGTCAACTCTGTCAGATTTCCTGTCTGACGGTGTTGACATATTTAACGTTTCTTAAACAGAACAAATGGAATTTATCTAGTAGCCATTTGGTTTTTCTGTTGATGTTAGGTGCTAGTAGGAACTACTTCAGGAAAATAAAATTATCAAAACATTTCAACTTCTTCAGAAATTGTAAGTCGGTGTTGTGACACATGACTTTCTCGATTCGTAATGTAAAATATTCTAAAACTACAACACTTACCAGAGCCTGTCTGACTCTAATGTACTCTGCAGAGGTAGAATTTGACAAGAGGTCCTTCAAAGTGACAGCTGCCCCTTATTTCGCCTGATTTTATTACATTTTACATAATGAAATGTCTGACGGTGTTGACTTAAAGTTGTCCCACCACTTAGAATCCTTATAAAACATGAATGTGCTGTAGAGAAACTGTTATTTATTGATATGAGAGATTATTTAGTGTTGCTTTTAATGAACAAAAAGCTATTTTTAATCATTAAAGCTACTACGAGTAAGTCGGCACGTTGGCGACACCTTTGAACAAAAGCGGTAGTATTATTACGACGCCAGCTGTCGTGAAGCTGTTTTCTAGCTCGTGCAGGGAGTGCAAGATTCAAATAATCAGGAAGCAATATGGTGCGTGGCGTGTCCGTGTGTTGAAAGTGTGAGGGCACCGGACTCTTTTCGGCTCCGTGAGTCTATGGGTGACACAGCATCAACTAATGCCAGTAAGTGCTAAACACACCTGATTGCAATGAGTTGATGCATTGTTACCTCTCACGGAGCTGAACGAGTCCCCGTGTCCTCACACAAAGCGAATGAAAGAGAGATGGCAGTTAGTTAGTATGGATCACGATGAGGTAATGTGTTTATGTTGTAAATAATGACTATTTCCGATGAATAATGGTCATCTGATGATGCTGGTGAGGCAAAGTAAACTTTGTTTTAGTAGGCTACCGCTCATTCATTTGGGAGTAAACACTGCAGTCTAGTTTCGCTGCGTGAAATTGTGTATACGTTGCTTGGCAACGCCCTCCCGCCCGACTATCACTCTCCCTTTTAGCTTTTCTTCATTGCATTTTCTTTTTTTTCTTTTATGGTGCAGCCCCGTTATCAGTCATTATGACGACAAACAACTGTCTCAAACAAGGCTCCCGCTCCCCTTCCTGGGTGTACGACCAGATCAAATGCAGTAATAAAAACTATTTAAAAACGTCTTTCTTTGCACTGATGGTCTGGTTTGCTGTTAAAGGTAATTTATGATTATCAGAGGAAACATGAGGCTGTTTAAAAGATATTTAAATGTTACTCGTAGCCGCTTTAAAGTACATTTTTAATAGGTTTTATTGCATATGAAAGATTGAAACCCTCTCTGTGGACACACTGTTTTGGACGTCGTGAGAAGATAACAAGTGTCATATATTTGACATAATAATGATAAAATTAAATTTAAGGGGATAATTGTGCTCCATACATTCTATTCTTAATCCATAACATCTACAATTTTAAATATTTTTAGTTTTAAACATAACAGCAGTTACATATGGAAGACGGCCTTTTGTCCTGGTTCTCAAGAATCACTGAAATATATAAATGTCTTATTTATTTCTAAAAAAAATATTTATTATTTTTTTGTTCATTTGTTTTCACATTCATTGCAGCATTTTTATTCTGTAGTTTTCTTCCGTATATATTCATTCTGTATACATGTATTTATTTATTATTTAGTCATTTTCCACACTCTATACTCCTGTCCCGTGTGTCTTTTAAACACTATTGGAATTCATAACTGAAATATAATTCATTTCTTTCAACATCACTGTTTGCATTACTGCTTCTTCCTTTTAAAGGTTCTAGCTATTGAGTCCCATGCAGCAGTGTGCACCAGGCGTGTGACAGATTGTGGATTGATGATCACATATTAAAAATGAGTTTTTAACATTGACAGGTCTGACAAGTCAAGCGAACATTTTCCAAATTATGTCGGAGAGACTTTTTGGCATTTGAATTTGTCCAAAAAAAACATTGTCTCAAATTCAAGCTAAAAGTAATCATAATTATTGGACTCAAAATCACAGATGTAAGCTCAAATCCCGAAAATTGGATTAAGGGGTCCAACTCTGAAAATGCCTCTAACGGTAACTGTTTCTGAATGTATACCATACTGCCTTATTTTCTTCAATAAAATGTTTAATTTTGTGCAAATGCTTAATCACATTAGTCTCAACGAGCCACACACCCACATTTTTTAACGCAACAAATGGCTGGCTCTTTTTAACTGTATCATGAAATCACTAACAGTTTTTTGGCAGGTTTCCACCGGAGGTTTTTTTTGTCTTGCACAGATTGTGCAGAGGAAGAAAGCATACAGTATGTCTTCGGATTTTTCTAAAGTGGGTGAAAACAACCCACTTTCGCCCGAAATGCTCCACGCTGACCAATGTTGAGACTTTTTGAAGAGAGCTAGGGTTATGTTGCTGACTCTGGCCCTCATTACTGTGCATATATACAAGCCCAAATGAGATGTGCAGGGCTCATTTTAAAAACACAACACATTGTTCCCACCAGGGCCAACATCTGCATTCCATAACAAAAACAAAAACCTCCCACATACATTCGCTGAAGTAGATTGCATTTTCACATAGTTACACTCAACAAAAATATAAACGCAACACTTTTGTTTTTTCTTCCATTTTTCATGAGATGGACTTAAAGATCTAAGATTCATTCCAGATACACAATATTACCATTCCTCTCAAACATTGTTCACAAATCTGTCTAAATGTGTGATAGTGAGCACTTCTGCTTTGCTGAGATAATCCATCCCACCTCACAGGTGTGCCACATCAAGATGCTGATCTGACATCATGATTAGTGCACAGGTGAGCCTTAGACTGTCCACAATAAAAGGCCACTCTGAAATGTGCATTTTTTTGCTTTATTGGGGGTGTGGGGACTCAGAACCAGTCAGTATCTGGTGTGACCACCATTTGCCTCATGCAGTGCAACACATCTTCTTCGCATAGAGTTTATCAGATTGTCAATTGTGGCCTGTGGAATGTTGGTCCACTCCTCTTCAATGGCTGTGCGAAGTTGCTGGATATTAGTGGGAAGTGGTGCACGCTGTCGTATATGCCGGTCAAGCACATCCCAAACATGCTCAATGGGTGACATGTCCGGTGAGTATGCTGGCCATGCAAGAACTGGGACATTTTCAACTTCCAAGAAATGTGTACAGATCCTTGCAACATGGGGCCGTGCATTATCTTGCTGAAACATGAGGTGATGTTCAACGATGTATGGCACAACAATGGGCCTCAGGATCTCATCACGGTATCTCTGTGCATTCAAAATGCCATCAATAAAATGCACCTGTGTTCTTCGTCCATAACAGATGCCTGCCCATACCATAACCCCACCACCACCATGGGCCTCTCGATCCACAACATTGACATCAGCAAAGTGCTCACCCACACGACGCCACACACGCTGTCTGCCATCTGCCCTGAACAATGTAAACCGAGATTCATCCGTGAAGAGAACACCTCTCCAACGTGCGAGATGCCATCGAATGTGAGCATTTGCCCACTCAAGTCTGTTAAGGCGACGAGCTGGAGTCAGGTCAAGACCCCGACGAGGACGACGAGCATGCAGTTGAGCTTCCCTGAGACGGTTTCTGACAGTTTGTGCAGAAATTGTTTGGTTATGCAAACCAATTGTTTCAGCAGCTGTCTCAGTGGCAGGTCTCAGACGATCTTGGAGGTGAACCTGCTGGATGTGGAGGTCCTGGGCTGGTGTGGTTACACGTGGTCTGCGGTTGTGAGGCCGGTTGGATGTACTGCCATATTCTCTGAAACGCCTTTGGAGATTGCTTATGGTGGAGAAATGAACATTCAATGCACGAGCAACAGATCTGGTTGGCATTCCTGCTGTCAGCATGCCAATTGCACGCTCCCTCAATGCTTGTGGCATCTGTGGCATTTTGCTGTGAGACAAAACTGCACATTTCAGGCCTTTTATTGTGGACAGTCTAAGGCACACCTGTGCACTAATCATGATGTCAGATCAGCATCTTGATGTGGCACACCTGTGAGGTGGGATGGATTATCTCAGCAAAGCAGAAGTGCTCACTATCACACATTTAGACAGATTTGTGAACAATGTTTGAGAGAAATGGTAATATTGTGTATCTGGAATGAATCTTAGATCTATAACTCCATCTCATGAAAAATGGGAGCAAAAACAAAAGTGTTGCGTTTATATTTTTGTTGAGTGTATATAGATATTATTATCGTCGCAGCGGAAACGTTTTTAGGGAATAGATTGAGTACATAAAGTCATGCGAGGTAAGCCAGATACATTTGTTTTCTGATTCCACTTAAATTCTTTTTTATACATTAGAGAAAAAGTGTAGAGATTGATTTGCGTAGTTAATTGTATTTTTATAGCTGGAAAAAGTGAGATGAGGATTTCTATGTCAAGCTACGAAGGTGCATACAAGTTGCTTACATATCCACAGGCCCCTTGTGTATATAATCTGTGCTCATGTGTTTTGCATCTGTTTATTAGTCTGACCATGTATACCTTCATAGCCGTTGAAGGGTGTTACTGAAGGGATAAGTATTGCGGTGATAGACTAGCTTGAGCTCAAACATCTGTCTGTTTTTCCTTGACTGGATTCCAATCAGCCTCCCTTCTTTTTCCCACCTCTCCCCCTCTCCCTCTCTGTCTCTCTCTCTCCATGAAATGAGAAGGGATGGGATCTTGTCAGCATGATGCTGTCTGTCGTTGCAGTGCGTCGGGCCGGACCCTTGCTGTCGAGCTGTCACCGTGATGCGGGGGATGAGATGGGACAACTTTAGCGGATTTGTCGTGGGGGAAATAAAGCATGACACCCCAACTGATCTGACACCCTTATCTTCATGGTACAGCCCCCTCACACACAGTCAACCCAACTGAATCAAATATAAGTAGAGCGCGCGCACACACACACACACACACACACACACACACACACACACACACAAATCAATATAAAGTACATAAAACGTGGCCCATCTAGTAGTAGTCCATATGAAATTAATATGACATAAGCAGCTGATGCCAGGCCTGGGGAGTATCAGAGTGAGACAAAGCCTGCATTGAGAACATTGAGAGCTCTGGCCTACATGAAACAGCTTCACTGGAGTTAAACAATATGTCTGGACAATGCCAGAAAGAGCATATCTCCTTTTCTCCAGCTCTCCTTCTCACTTCCTTAAATCTCTGCTGGAACAAACCAAAAAAAAGGTTGAAGTGATATCTGGAAATTCTTACTTTTATCTATAAAAAAGTGGAGTGAAGCACAACATTGCACATCCCATTTGTCTGTTTTCTCTGGAGGATACATGTGCGCCGGCAATGAGTACAAGCTTTTCTTCCTCTCCAATGGTGTCTGAGCTCTGCCTGGGGAGTGAGTGCAGTGTGTGAGTGCGGTGTAGACAGGAGCGAAGCCACCAGCTGATGACCTTTACCAGCATCTCACAGCAGCAGGGAGTGCCTCAGTTTACCTGCCTCACATCTTGGAAAAAGCTAATCAAAGGGTCTCTAATGGGTTACCACCTGTGAGGAGCTATGTGTGTGTGTGTGTGTCTGTTTCCTTTTGACTGATTGTGTGTGCAGTATGTGTTACTGCTCAGTATGTGTGTGTGTGTGTGTGTGTGTGTGTGTGTGTGTGTGTGTGTGTGTGTGTGTGTGTGTGTGTGTGTGTGTGTGTGTGTGTGTGTGTGTTTGTGTGTGTGCATACATACTATGCTTGACATATGCTCATATAAAGTTTTGATAGTGGCATTTCAACTAAACGAGGACAAAGAAAATGATCTCTTTGACCCACAACAAAGTGGGCGTGTGGCTGTACTGAGAAGGCCCTCAAAGTGGGTGTGTGGCTGTACTGGGAAGGCCCTCAAAGTGGGTGTGTGGCTGTACTGGGAAGGCCCTCAAAGTGGGTGTGTGGCTGTACTGGGAAGGCCCTCAAAGTGGGTGTGTGGCTGTACTGGGAAGGCCCTCAAAGTGGGTGTGTGGCTGTACTGGGAAGGCCCTCAAAGTGGGCGTGTGGCTGTACTGGGAAGGCCCTCAAAGTGGGCGTGTGGCTGTACTGGGAAGGCCCTCAAAGTGGGTGTGTGGCTGTACTGGGAAGGCCCTCAAAGTGGGTGTCAGAGCAATGAAATAAATCAAATCCGAGTTTCATGCTCATCATCCTCTAATTTGTAAAATCCATCTGGAACCTTTGATACACAAGCTGTGCAAATTAATGCGGGTTGTCAAAAACAACCCGCATTCATTTCCTATGGTATTTCATACATGGCTGGGTATGTCTTTGCTATATCTTTAAAATAAATTATTATTAAGTTTGGTCCTCAATTCATTGTTCAAGTGTCAAATGCTATTCTTTCATAATGGGGAAGCTACGATTGATATTTATGGACACGGAAATTGACAAACAGTACGAGTCTAATACTCGTAATAATGATAAAAATAATAATTTATATTTCACCATGTGAACTGACCTGTCATTCGACTAATGACTTTTAAAATGAGATCAGAGAATAGTTACTGTTTTCTACATTCACTTTTTGGATCCTTTCTACTTTCACCTTAACAATGTGTTTTTTTCTTAAGGCCAAAGTGCTGCTGGCAAAGAAAGCACCCATTACACCAAATAAATCCCCTTTTCCCACAACCTAACCCACTTCTAAGAACCCCCCCCCCCCCTTCGCCCTCTTCCCCCGGCAAAGGAATCCAACCCACCTTGTGACTCGTACAGAAAAAAAACCTCCTCAAAATCCCTCATAATCAGCACTGCTCCTTGAACGACTCTCTGTCTCTGCTGCTACTAAGGCCATCCTGATAAAGGTGTGCCTCACATCAATGGGTTGGGGGAAACGCTCTTAAAAGTATCCACTTATCGATCAGATCAAAAGGAAACCAGGTAGGCCTCCCTCTTTCCTTCATGTGAAGGGCATATGTAGCAAAGGGTGAAGGGCGTATACAAGAAAAAAGGGGGAAATTATAACAAAAGAGAAGTGTATGGATGGAGAGAGAAGGGGAAAAGACGAGGAGGCTGGTGAAGGTGATGGAGGGAAGATGGGGTTGTGTGGAATGGTTGAGGGTGGTGAGAGAGAGAGAGAGGGAGAGGGAGAGAGAGAGAGACAGGGAGTGGCATGGCTTGGCTGCTATTACAGCTCCCTGAGAGTAGGAACTCAATCAGCGGCCAGCCCAGAGGCCCATTGTGCCGGGGTGTAATGGGAAACCATGAGATTTTATTAAGAGAGAGCAATTGCATGTGCTCCTCATCAGGCTTTCCATTGTTGCGCTGGTGGTTCACAATGCAGTCTGAGGGAAGATGGAAACAAGGTATTTACTGGCTCACATCGGATAGAATAGACAGCTCCCAGGAATAGGGTTCCACTTTGACGTTAGGGGCTCTGTAGCCCGTAATTGTCATGGCATCCTCTTGTTCGATTCGTTTCGTTTCCCCATTCCCCATACTCTATTATTCTTTCAACTCTTTGTCTTTCTTTCTCTCTCCCTCTCTCCCTCTATTTCATTTCTTTGCTCTTTCATTTTCCTATCACTTCCCTGACTCCCTCCATCTAGCATTGTGACTGAGTTACAACGCAGAGTCAGCCTCAGTGAGTTTTGTCTCTTTGCAGTGATTGCATTGCAAGCCTGGGCTGTGGCTATTTAGAGGAGACAAGTGGAGGGAGTGGAGAGAAACATGTGGGTGGACAGCCCTGAGAGAAGGTGTATCAGCATTGACTACTGATGGACAAAAGCCTGGTCTGTTTTGTGCTGTCAGAGTTGGGTTCTCCAGAACACAGCACCCGTGAATACAGTGAACTGTGTATTTATTTTCGCCCTCCGCCTGTATAGATAGTTACAGTAAAGGCAGAAGACATGATGTTGAATGTTCTGTGTTTCAGCACAGCTTCATGGTGATACAAATAGATTTGCTGTACATTATTATTCCCTTAGCACTGAGATTTGAAAAGCTCCTATTAAAGGCATTTTCAGGCATTGTATAATGCAAAACACCTTTTGTCAAAATCAGCGAATATCTACTCCCCACCCCCTACCTGTCCGTAGTTTGTGTGTGCTGATAAAAATATCAGGTATTTACAGTATATGGCTATCTAAACACAGTGGATCAGTTTGGCCCAATTAACGCCGTGGCTATTTCAAATATCTCCACCTGAAACTATATCGCTGACTTCAGTGCGATACAATGCCAATCTTGTCTTGTTTTTGTATAGCCTGTAAAGTTTAGGCCTAAAATGTAGACATATATCTGCTGTTTTCAAATTGTTTTCAGCAACCCAACTAGCAAATCCTTTAAAGCACAGCCAAATCTGAGACCACATTGAACTTCTCAAAAAATGAAACATTTTAAGGGTAACCTTGAACTAATCCGAAAGTTTGAGGTTTAAGAAAAAAAACTTTGAAACAGTTTTTTAAGAAATGTATATATATATGTATTCCAGGTCAAATGCAGATTTGTGGCATTGACCGACTTAACTTTGTGCAATGAAACACAACTCTAAGAGGGGACACAAGGCCAATAGCTGATGAATTCACATTTTGTTGGTAACAGAAGGGTGTATGTAAGATGAAAAAAGAAAACAGAAATGAAACCAATGTCTGCCTGGAGGATTAAAACAAATCAGTGATCAGATAATATGCAACAAGTCCACAACTTAAACAACCAAGTACAATGTTTAAAACGTCCTCCCGTAAGGACTGAATGAGTGGAAGAGGATTCCAGTGGAAACCTGTGAAGCTCTGGTGAACTCCATGCCCAAGAGGGTTAAGGCAGTGCTGGAAAATAATGGTGGCCACACAAAATATTGACACTTTAGGCCCAATTTAGACATTTTCACTCATTTTTGTTGCAAGCACATTAGACATTAACGGCTGTGTGTTGAGTTATTTTGAGGGGACAGTAAATTTACACTGTTATACAAGCTGTACACTGACTACTTAACATTGTATCAAAGTGTCATTTCTTCAGTGTTGTCCCATGAAAAGATATAATGAAATGTTTGAAGAAATGTGAGGGGTGTACTCACTTTTGTGAGATACTGTATTTTTTCTTGTTTTTTTTTTGGGGGGGGGGGGTGGTTCTGACATGGAACATAGGGTTTTGAAGGCCATGTCATTTTATTGAATCAATAACTGCTATCTTCTTCACTCTCTTTCCTGTTCTGGCTGTGTCTTAATGAACCCAAACCTACTCCTCCTCTGTCCCCAGTCTTTACTGCCTCCCTATCACGGCCAATCTGGTAAAGGGATGAGGGAGGATATCATGTGTTCCTCACACAAATCCTGCTTGTAATCCGTACATTGTTGTTGTTCTACTTCCCTCACTCTAATCTCCTTGGAAGTCCATTCTGTCCCCCTCAATCCACCAAATATAGAATATAAAACATCCAGTTGAGCCACAATCTAGGGATGACAACAGAATGACAAAAAAGACAGTTTGGGAAACTTTGGGAAGTACTTAGTCCTTTGTGAGATATTGTTTCTGATAGTGATGGTGTGTGGTATAACACAGCTTCACACATGTCGGCCATCTGATAATGAGGCAGGGCACAAGGGGGGTGTGTGTGTGTGTGTGTGTGTGTGGGGGGGGGGGGGGCTAGGATTACATCCCCCCAACAGGGATGGGAACCAGCACTGGCCATATGTGGTGGAGTCCCTCATAATCCCATTTCACCAAACCTCACAGAAGAAGAAGACATCTGAGGACTGGAGAGCAGATTGAGAGATGGAGAGATGTGTTTGAAATAAACGGATGACATGGTGTTAGGGACAACCGTTACTACAATCAAAAGATTATTTCTCCAATTTAAATCCATCAACCCAGAGGGTAACCCTGGACAAAGCCCGGCCAAATGTTGTTTTCCTCCATGATATCCCCCCCCCCATAGAGCTGGCTTGATTTTTTTGCAGTGTTACATCCACCAGTGTGTTTATTTCACCGAATGGTACGCTCCATCTCCTCAGTTCTGGGAATGAAAAGTGATTGCTGTCGCTCGTAATTTCTCTGATGCGACTGGATATTCGTAGTGACTACGTCTCCAGAATAAGCCACCCGAAGCGTAAGTAAAGTTGCATGCACACACATGCACAGGTAACAGTTTGTCCTAAAATGCACACACACACACACACACACACACACATACACACACACACACACACACACATGTACTTGAACACACATACCTCATCGTCAACTGGCCTTTATTTTTTATCCTTATATGCCGACAGTTCCACTCATGTATAACAGCAAAGACCATTGGTTTTAATGATACGATATGACAAGGCGAACAGAAACCTGAAAATGGATGCAGACAAGAAAGGGAAGCACAGGGAATCAGAGGCAATATATAATGTAGCACAGCTGACTAGACGTTGGCCGTGAGGCAAAAGCGTAGTGTTCAAAAAAACTGTCATGTGTAAAGCATGCTTCAAGTCTGATATGAAATGCAATAGCTACGCAGACACTTTGTGTTTGGCTTGGATCCATGCCCATGATTAACAAGGGAAGAGCCAGGTGTTGTTGAGCCTCAGGGTCAGTTTGGGGGCTCTGCTGGTTGGTTTGATAGTGGCAAAGCCTCACTGAACACTATACACTTGATTGTATGCCACAGGATTCAATTTACAAGCTGTTGGCTTAAGCTGGCACGATGAACCACCCTGTTGTTTGCACCAGGACGTTCTGTCTCTGTTTTAGCAGGCTTTTTGTCCTACAGTTAACAAGCACTCTGATGGGAGAGAGAAACGGTAATGGTCGATTACAGCTGTGATAATGGCGGACTCGTTTGTGTACTACTGGAGTAGGAGCCCGTCCTCGCAGAGAGGAAGGGAAAACAAATGAGGAAAAAATAAACTCTCAATCCTGCAAAGCCTGGTGCCTTTATGTGTTGTGCCGACTGTGGGCTCAGTGCTCTATGCCAGTAGATCTGGATCCCAGTCAAGAAGATCACGAACACACACACACACACACACACACACACACACACACACACACACACACACACACACACACACACACACACACATACACACACACACTCACACTCACACTCACACACACACACACACACACACACACACACACACACACACACACACACACACACACACACACTTACTCACTAACAAAGGTGTTCTTAGAAGTACACCAGGACATTGCTCTGTATTCCTGCTGTGTCCTATGATTTTTGGGGTTATTCATATTCATAAACAACACTGCAGGCCTTTCTCAGTATACATATTAGAAAATGCCGACTGAATATATTAAAAGGATATTCTTATCTAATTTTGAAGAAACTAGTTTCAAAACCAACATATGGTAGCTACGCGGCTGAGGAAACAAGTTATAGACTCAAGTACGTTAGGGTGGGTTTTATAGTTATTAGGGATTTTGGTGAAATTGTGTTGGGTTTTTGAACATCACTTGTTTCGTAATAACACACATTTCAGTACGTACTGTACAGGGGAACATATTATGCATTGGGCAAATGGCTTTTGGTGGGGCTACAAAATGAAGAACATCTACAAAAGAAAATGTGAATTCACCTCAAACATCCCAGAGAAAACCGAAAGCACAAAAGGCACATTGCACACAACACACTCAAGAGTGAACCAAGCCCAGGCTGCAGGCAATCAATCCTAAATCTACTCCTCTAAAGAGATCAAAACTCTTAGAGATACAACCCTTTGAAGAGGACCAGAGAGATGTCTCTCAATAAGAATGGGTCCACAGGTGTCCTGGGTGAAGAACCACTGCTATTACAGACGGCACTGACATGACAGCATCAGTTAGCGGGGGAGAGGCGTGGAGAGTTTGACACAATTCATCTCTTGACTAGAGGCCCCTTCAGCCACGGCAACAGTGTCAGGCTGGCCATGAGGTCGTGCTGACTGAGTGACCAGTCTCTGTCTTCGGCTGATTAGACTGGGAATGGCAGCATGTTAGGTTGTATGTGAGTTTGTCTCTCTGTTGTAAGGAAAAATAATTCCAATATCATATGATGTTATAGCCCCCATCATTAATTTGCATTTACTCTTATATAATCAACTAACAATCATACAATTATAATGTGATCTAAATGTTCTCATTTCAGTACAGAGCAGAAGGAAGGAAGGTTCGTGCCTTAGAAGAAAGTTTGGAGAATGGTACAAACCTGACTCATCTCAACTTTTATAGATAAGAAGTTATATTCAAGGTTAGGAGCATAGCTTTACTTTTCAGGAGAAGACAACGAGAAGAGGATGGACTCTGAAAACTGCTTGACAACGAGATCAACCAATCAATAGACATTTTCAAGATATGTTAAGAGACTCTGCTGTAGAGAGAGAGCTCACTTTGTCCTGTCAAAAGCTGCCTGCATCACCTGTCCTGTGATCTGACTTCATTAAACAACAACTGAGAACTTTGAAACTTTTTCCAGTCATCTTTTATCTTTTTCCTTCCATATATCCGAATAAACGAACACAAGATATTATAGTTTTTAATACTGTCTACGTTCACTTTTTTTTTTTTGCGTAATTTGGTTTTAGCCGTTTGCAAATTCTGGCCAGTCATTGGTCAGGCGCCCCCTGTAATGAATCAATTTCCATGGGAGACTGTTGGTAGTCCGAGGGGAGGGGGGGATCTCCGAGGGGGAGGGGGGGGTCACCGAGGAGGCCCCTTGAAAGCTAATCATTACCACACACAAAAACTGAACTGTGTGAAACATACAAGACACAGAGGAACGTTTTGAGTGACAGTTAGGAACCTGATTTGTTCCCAACCCTTTTACTTCCTCTGTTAAAGGGTCGATTAGAGCCGGGCCAAAAATCAAAGCCTACGTTGTGGTCACTATAGGAGAGAGAGAGGACCAACCAAAAGAAAAAGAAGATTTTTCTCTAAGTGGACTCATTTATCCAGGCACTTTAAGGTCAACCGTTGTCAGTTGCCATGGCAGGCCATATTTGAGCATTGTAAAATGGTTGACATTTCCAGGGTGGGGGGGAATGTCTTGAAGATGCTCTTGCACTGCACAGCAATGATTGGAAAGGTAATTCACATATGGCACCTACAGGAGAGGAAGACACCTCCTATCGACTACAGAGACGATAGTTATGTGACCCTTGGAAATGAGATGGAGCCATGATATGCTAATAGAAACATTCTCCCCGTCTGAACATGTCACAAGGGGTGATTTATGCTCCGTAACGGAGAGAAAAATGTTTCTTCAATCACACAGGTGTCGCACCATGCCTGACCTCACACAATGTTATCTCCAGCTCGACCAGAGAAAAACAGATGTCCAGCCTTGTCCTATACGGTGCAGCAGCTACTGCTTCCACAGGGCACGCACGCACACAAGTCAGCCAGTCACCCACGCAACAAAGACAGGCAGCTGACAGAGCATTCGTGTCCAAAAATTCAGCGGCAGAGAGACAGACATAAACAAGCCTGACAGTCAGTTTGTGGTGGGGATGCGGGTGAAACGCTGATTGACAGCGTTCCATCGGCCGGATTAGTTGGCGTTCATTCCGTCCTGAACTCAATTATATTTTACAAAGGCTGACATCCCTTTGTTAATTGCAGCCTTTCCACATGAGGGAATTATTTGCACTTCTCAATTCCCCGGCCATGTGTACTCTAGTTCCGCATGTACAGGCTTCATCTAATAATGTGTGGAAATATTGCAAATTAAGTGAGCAAAAAAAGAAAAAAGCTAAAAAAAGAATAATAATAATCTAGGGAAATGAAAAAAATAAAAACTTGTGGAAGTGTCAAGAGGCAGAAAGGGGGGAGGGGTGAAATACCGGTACGACTTCAAGAGAGAAAGAGAGAGAGAAGCGTCTGGGTGAGGAGTAGCCTGCCTCGGTCTCTCAAGTGTGTCTGTGTCTTAGCTCAGAGACAGCTTAGTTCAGAGATAGATCCAGAGTGACACCACTGTGATGATTGACACAGCCAAGAAGAGGGAGTCCAGGGGAGGAAAAGAGGAGGGAAAAAAAGGTTGTGCAGCGCCACTGGCTCCACTGTAATGAAAATGTGAGTCTTGCCCATGGACCGATGTGACAGGACTCCCAGGCCGGGCTTGTGCTTGCTGCGGCGGAGGGTAATGTCAGGGAGGTAATGTCAAGGAAGCCCACAGGCCCCATGTACAGGAATGTCTGCGTATGTGCATGCACAATGCCTATACACACGTGCAACCTGTGTGCGTTTCTATCCAGGAATGAGATAAAAAGACTCCAAGTGTGTAGCCAGGATTACCCCCGCCGTTTCTGACTCACCCCAACTCCTTTCTCTAGACATCCCATGGTTGACATGTGTCACCGCACACAGATTACCAGCTCTATAATCCACCTCTGAGGGCTGAATGGGTGGGTGAGAGGGCTGCGGATGAGCTGCCACGCCAGGAATAATCCAGCACCTTGCTTTCCCCCCCTCACAGTGGCAGGAGGGGAGGGGGGGGGGACATGTTGTTGCTCTCCTTACTGTCACTGGTTGGAGGTGCTACATATGCATCCTTGGATTAGGTTTGTTGCACATTGGCTGACATGTGGACAGGCAGCTGTCAACAAGATGTGCTACTAAACCAGAGCGCCATGCATGCTGAGGCCTGTATCTCTCTGCTACCCTTGGGCTGTCCCTGATTCCGGCAGGCAGCTAATCCTGTATCATTGTTTTAGCGGTTTTTGTTTGTTACAATGGGTATCCATGACATCACCGCTGTTGACATGGGCTCACCAGCAAACAACACCAGTGTTTATCTTTGTCTGCGAGATACCGGGTTGAAAAACACTCCCATGGGAGCACGCCGCCGCCAATGACATAGCAGAGTAAATAGGTAGACAGGAAATATTTTCTGATAATAATCTTATCAAACAGATGAATGGAGGGTCTCTTTTCTCAACAATAAACATCTCCTTTGTTTTGCTAGACTGCTAGGAATACAAACGCGCAAGGACATACACTACATCCTGTCCATATGGATTAATGCAGCTTGATAAACATGGATGGGAAAAATAAACTTGCTCTAACACACAGATATACCAACCAGGGAATGATTCACAAAGTGCTGCAGGACACAGAATGACTCAATTTACTTTTTTTGATAAAAGGTGCCAGGTCGGGTACATGACTCATTCAGTGTGTGCCCAAGTTGTGTGGCTCCTTCCAAGGGCACTGCACACCGTTCTCTCATTAGGTCACTGTGGCCTTACCATGACCATTTTGCTTGTCTCAAATAATTACTATAACTATGTTTTTTCAGATTTTCGAAAGGGATTTCTTTGAACAACTTCTGAAATGACATAAGCAAATAAAGGTAAATTATTGTAAGGGAATATTGTAGCTGCATCAACATGATACATACAAACGTATGTATCATCACAGAACATAAACTTAACGTAGAGTTTTTCTAGCAGTTAAAGGTTTAAAAAGAGCTTCCTCCTCCAACTCCAAAGGTGTCAAGAGGGAGAGCTGGACGGCAGGGCACAAGGACAGGTCAGGCAACAAACATGGGGACTCCCTGCTGCCACTTCTGCAAGGCACTCCAATGATTACAGGCCGATCACACTAAGGGTCAATGTCCTTAGTACTACTACTACTACTACTCAGGACCGAGCTAACAGCCGTCAGAGTGCCTACACCCCTCCTGCCCCCATTAGTAGGACTCCTACTCACTGGTTCACTCCTACTGTAGGAGTGAACCAGTGAAACCTGACCTCAGGAGACCTCCTGACTCAGAACGGCCTGCTTATTAAGGTGGAATTCAGCTCCCGGTTAGCCTGCAGTGGTGTTGGCTGTAATGATGTAAACAATTCATACTGGTATAATTCTGCGAGACAGAGTTATTTTTGCAAGTCAATGTTGTGTCGTTGTTTTTTGGAGTGTGGGTGTTCCTCTGGAGATAAGGAAGTCATTAACTGAAGCACAGACAATTTCCAATCACTCATGATGAAATAGCTGGAAATGACATAAAACCAGTCAGTAGCTGTATCCCATTACAGAGACCGCATCCTTTCAAGGACACGGTCTCGAGGTCTATGAAGGCTATAGCCTATGAAGGCCGATTCGAAGGCCGAACCAGGGCCGAACGAGCGTTGTTAAACGGGACGGTCGCCACAGGTCTCCGTTTACGAGCATTTCCGGTTTGCATAACAAGCCGTTACCTTGCGTGACGACTCGCCGCTCCTGTGCTGCCTAGCAACACTGATTGCTGCCAACGGAGACAGCCCTGTCAACGGAGGAAAAAAGAAAAATAAGTTGCCTACCAGACGAAAAGAAAAAAAAGTACAAGAAAAAAGAAAGGAAGATAAAAGTTAAGAAGATGGAGCAACACGTTGCTGTTTTGTTATTTTTTATTTTATTTTATGCCATCTCTGAAAAAAACGCAATGAATCTTGGGATATGTTGGGCCGCGAAGGATACATCTGATGTAGCCTTCAAAACCGTGAAACGAAGGCTGCATTTCACGACCGCATATGAGGAGCCCTGCAAGGAACCTTGCAAATGGAACAACCTTTGCGCGCCGCTATGACGCAATCGGTCTTCAAATGCAGCCTTTGTAGACCGCAACCCCTGTATTGAGATCCACCCTATGTCTATACAATCCAAGCAGCAACCTTCCTCCCCAGATGTTGGTATAGTTGAGCACTCGTATACGGTTGTCAGGTATTGAACTGTGACTTCTACATAACCCTAACCATATAAGAATGGGAACTGCAGAGGAAAAAACACAAGAACACCTACCAAATAACTATTCAAGCAGCCCTTTCCTACACCGTAGTGTGGCCTTTGTGGTTACCAGAATAAATGAATGATGTAGAGAGACAGCGATCACGATGGAGTGGCTGAGTATGTATTTTCGGCCTGTTGAAACACTATCGGCGGATGTGTCCTGAGAGAGAGAGAGAGAGAGAGAGAGCAATGCAGAGGTTAGACACAGATTGAAGACTGGCCACCTCTCCACTACAGGGCCTGGCCACCAACCCTCAAAGAATTTTTTAATAGCCCCGATAAAATGCTGCGTTAGGACTAAACTGCTGCCCTCAATGGGCAACAGATGATGGAATTAAAGAGATTTAGAGCTGTGTGGGGGAAATGGGCTGCACGTGTTTGATGTGGGCCTGGGAGCGAGGGAAGGGAGGAAAGAGGGCAGCAGAGCAGACCAAGGCAGCATCTGGCCCTTATAGGGGACAACACAGCTCTCTGGGAAGTCTCTGCGGAGGGAGAAAGGGGGCTGACTGAAAGCTCTTTCTAACACCCACTATGCGCACCGACTGGCACTCAGTTACTAGTAACACCTGCTGCACCCATATGGCGCTACAATATCCCCCATCACTTAAACAAAACTAGAACATGTGAGAGGCATAGAAGAAAAACATTTTAGAACTTTTAAATTGCGGGGGCCAACTGCACAAAAAAAAACTCTTCCCAACCCTACCCAAACTCCAGGTAACCATAGCAATCCCCATCACCTGGCATCTCCCTCGGCAAGAATAGACAGACTGCCAGGTCAGAGCGACACATTTTCTCTAACTCGCAAAAAACACACACGGATGATTTTCTAGCGAACACATCTCATATACCATGTACCATTTTCTCCTACATCAACTCTACTCTCTTGTATGCTTTGTCTCACATTTAACAAAACTTGTGCTGTCACCCACACAGACACGTACGCACAATAACACACTTTAGATTGACTACTCTCAGCGCAGGGAGCTGGCAAAATGCCTTGCGTGGCCCACCGAAATGGCAACAGTTATCCTGACCTGGCATATCTGAGCCCAAGTGAAAACACAGCCCAGTATAAAGGGCCGCTGGGCTGCCGCAGCCTCTCTTTTCACTAGAGACAAAACCTGGATCTGTGGCATGGTCTGGTCGGCTGGCGTTATGAATAGAGCCAGCAATTCAGCGATGAGAGACCCTGCTAACCCTATGAAGCTCTGTGTTCAACAACATAGTTTGTATTACTAGAGAGAGGATAGACATAAAAAAAAATGAAATAAAAACTGGCTCTGATGGTGACAGCTCAGTGCTGCGTGCGCCCTCATGATAGAGCCATGCGCCGCATAAAACAGACTAGGGATTCCAGACACGCGGCTGTAATATACAGGGCGACAAGCAGTCACTGAAAACTCGGGCAAAATATGTACTTACTGCTGCCTCATCCCCTCACCACTCTCCCACACAAACTTCTGCTTTTATCTCATCCCAAGTGTGGAGGGAGAGTTAAAAATAATTCAGAGAAGAAAGGGGGCTAGCAGACAGACACATTCAAACAGGCACTGGTGTATGGGATGGAGTGGTTGTTGATAAGCTAGAACGGGACAGGTTTTTTCTGGGGTGACAAGAAGGGGGGTGGGACTAAGCACCTTGCTTCTCTTTCTTTCCCCCCCGCCGCACTCATCTCTCCGCACACCGCAAAAACCAGTGACTCACCCAGCGAGCAAAACACAAACAAAACCAATAGCCGGCAGATAGCATCTCTTACGCTAACAAGCTTCCCACTGGGGGAAACCATCGGCTCCCTGGTTTTCTTATACTGCTAATTAGGGATGGACTGAGACGCAGACCTGCAGCTATCTTTGCACACTGTTTTTATCATCTCTCCTCTCACTCTTTTTTTCTCAAATCTCCTGCTTTTCTCTGACACACGAATGCTTGCATGCGCACGGTCACACGCACACGCGCACGAACGCACACACACACACACACACACACCTCTCTCGATACAATCCACACCCCATTCACTCCAAGTTTAGTGTCTGTCTTCCTCCCTTCATCTTCCAATCCACTACTGCTGCCATCACCCGCCACTGTGTCCAGCCCAAGGCCACTGATGCCTCTTAATCTCATTAGACCAAACACAATCAATTATCCAGTGAGCCATAAGGATCTGAGAGTATTAAAAGGTTAGCTCAGGAGATTTAAAGCCACTGATGTCTACGGCAGGAATGCAACCCCCCTCGCACACTTGAGCGCTCCCTGCTACACCAGCGTGTGCGTGTCGGCATACCAGTGTATATGTGTGTGTGTGTGTGTGTGTGTGTGTGTCAGCGCGTGTTCATCAACATGACACCCCGGCTCCTGACTTGAGCCACTATGCATTGCTTGTGGATCTTTAATCATGTCGCTGCAAGTCCCTGCAAATGACTGCCTTGTGATGGTAATCGATAAGGCGATAAGTGCAGCCAGGGACTGCAGCTGCTGGAGTAAAGAAATACCGCTGTGACCACTGGTTGAAAGTTTTTTTTTTTCTTTTCATAATCTGAGCGCCCCCCTCCTCTTGCCAAGAGTACAGGGGAAAAAGTATAAAGAAAGCCTGTCTCTGCTTCCAAACATCAGACGGACAATGTGGGAAAGACAACAATTCACCCTCAGACAGACAGTGATGATGGATGGAGGAGTTGCAGAAGACACAGGTACAGGTCAATCAATACTATCAGGCAGATGGACCGATATAATCATATTGTAATCTGGAGACTCGCTCGCACACACACACACACACACACACACACACACACACACACACACACACACACACACACACACACACACACACACACACACACACACACACACACACACACACACACACAAACAAACACACACACACACACACACAAACACACACACACACACACACACACCACACACAAACACCAGCCGCCTGCCGGTCCATAAACTCCATGCCCCTCTGCCGCCATTCCATCCATCGCTTGATCTAATTCTCTCACTCCCTCCCCCTTATCTCTCCCACACACTTCTCTCTCCCACACCCTCGGCGCGCCGACTTGTTCCTTCTCAGGCAAGAAAATTAAATATGATCATTCCTCTTCAAAGGCACCACTATTAGCCACATAATGAATATGCAGTTAATGTAGCAGAGAACATGAGACGAGTGTGCGAGTATAACAGAAAAAAATAAGTGACAGCAAGAAATGAAAGGTGAAACTTCTCAACTCATTTCCAAACGGCCTTGGAAGCACACACACAAGTACCTAAAGCAAATTAATGTGTGCTGGCATATCATTTTCCTGCAGACTTTTATAGCTAAATAACACGAAAAAATAAATTATTACAAATACCCTATTACCACGAATGAGCAGCCCCGTGACATTTAACGATGTGATTGTGGATCCACCTCATCAGAGTCAGATACATCATTAATGGCTCATTACATTTTTCCAGCGATGAATCATTGATTATGGAGCTATTATGAAATACTTCCTCAAATCTTCCCTGTCCCCGATGCGACCTCCTGCTTGAAAAATAATTTGGCACACTGGCTGGAAAGGCACTGGGACACTTGTGGCTCCTGACGTTAACTCCACTTCTAAAGACTTGTCTGCCTGCGTTCCCAGAAGCGGCTGCCAAGCACCTTCTCCGCTGGGATTCAAATGTGTTTCCTCATGCAGACACGATAGCCACTTTCCAATTTCAACTTCATCTTAAACCGCCAATTCCTACCGCCGCATGCCAGTGATTGAGATATGAAACCCTGCATATATACAGGGCCATTACGGTGAATACAAGGCCTCAGCTGCTGTCCGTCTGCCCAGGAGAACTCTGAGAGGGAAGAAACAACAGGGATCAACGACAGCCCGGAACACATTTTCTATTGATTTATTATTCAATAACGTTGAATTGGCCCCTGACCCCAATGCAAGCAGCTCACACTAAAACTACCCTCAGAAGGAAATGGCAGCCTTGCTGAATCAGTAGGAAATCAAACTGACTCCCCGGGGCTCAGTGGTATGAGAGTTCAAATCTGACAGAATTTGATGAGTCTTCCCCTTTGAGCGAATCTTTTTTTGCTGTTCTTGATTCCCAGCGATATATAGGCTAAGTCATAAGTAATAAGCGGTATATAAGTCATAAGTAATAAGCGGTATATAAGTCAAACGCACACACATTCATTTTCTAGGGCAACACCGTGAATGCAGATATGCCAACAACATGCAAATGACAAGTCAATAAATGAGTCATCTCATTAAGCAGAGTCTTTATGAGCATTCTAGAAAGTGATGAGAGTTTTTCTGAGCTTGCTCTTGCATCTCCTCTCTTTCTCTCCCTCCTCCCCACCCCCACTCTCTCTCTCTCTCTCTCTCATGTCTGTCTCAAACCCCAAAAACCGACATGTTTCTTTTTCAGGGGCATTGTGTAGTGCTTTTATCTGTCTTTTATGCCTTTCCAATTTTCAACAGATTGGTTTGATGGGAAGGTACTTCTAACCTAATTTCGGGTGGAGAGAAAAGATTATAAAATAACTGCTGTTCAAGTGCAAAATAAATGAATTGAGTAGCTTAGCGCATAGGAGAGATCCCAGAGAACGATGGGGGGGGGGGATGCGAGTGGTGGGGGGGGGGTGGGCTAATGCTGCTAACACACTGTTGTCTGCAGCTCTCAAGGTTGTTTCAGCTGTTAATTAGTTCAGTAGTTCAGTTTGATGGGTAGCAACCATGGATGCAGTCTAACCCAGTTAAGTCAGACGCTCAACCACTTTTCACTGGGCCATATAAACACTGAGCCGCTGCTCTACGGGAACCTGGCTCAAGGTTAGCACCACAGCGTCAGTCAAGCCCAATGTCCAGCCCCTCACAGTCGGCCATGATCCTCAAGTGGCTGCCAGAGAAGCCCTGACCAAGGTTACGCCCGTCACAGCCAATCAGAGTCTGATTTGTCTCCATCAAAGTCCTTTAAAAATCTTTGAGGAATTGATCTCTGCCCACGCTTCAAACTACAGGGAGAAGGACATTTCAGCTTTCAGGGAGAATATAAGAAGTGGGGGATAAACAGTCACGCTGTTGCGCCTAACAGCTTGACAAATAACATTTTGGTGTATTAAGCGGCAACCAATCAAATAAACATCTTCAATTAATCAATTAAAAGTGTTGCCTGCCGAGGGAACTAGATGAACACATTTGCATACTCTTGTTTGCCATATCTATCAGCTGTGTCCAAGAAAGAAGCCACTCTCAGTGATACTAAATGTCTCTGATGGCTGTGTGGTGGAATGACTACGCTATTTTTTTTTAGGTCAGGGCTTTTGATGTTGATAAATAGAAAAAATTTAAATATATCTTGAAAGAAGCAAGCCTGCATGAAAATGACTGCACATGTGATAGATTACTCGCTGAGTTATTTTTCTAGTTAAGACGGGGAAAAAAGTCTCATACCACATATTTCTGCTACCAGTTTTAAACAGCCGCAGCAGCAGCAAACAAAAGAAAAGCAAACAGCTAACTGAACACTAAAACGTGTTCTTATTGTGCTGTATATTGGATACAATAGTAAGAAATGCCATCCAGTCAACATTAGCTCATATTAATGGTCCTGTAAGTTAAAGGTTCAGTAAGCGCAATGGTCAGTTTAGCTAATTTCCTGTCACTGACTGCAGTTAGCAGTCCCCTCCCTCATCCCTATGTCACCACATTAATGCACTGCGGTCTTCAAGCAGCGAGTTATCTAGCATCATCTCAGATCCGTAAGTGTGATAAAACATGATAAAAACCAGCAAAACAGACATTGGGAAGGATTTTTACCTGCTCCGCCATTGTAGGCACATAAGCATTCAACCATCTGTCGCTCTGCAAGTGCAACGGCAGTGAGACGGGTGCCGGTTTGTAGTGTTCTCTCTTCTGATTGGTTATCAGTAGTGGGATCCCTGAAAAGTGCATTTGCCGGTTACATGCAGAGCGGGTGACTGAGAAATCGGCTTTATGAAACGTACACACTATATAAGTGTTCACTGTATGTATAAAGAACGATTTAACACCGATAAATAAATCGCTTACTTCACCTTTAAGGGCTGTGTTTAAATGCCAAACTATCTGCACAGAGAGATCATTTGACACATCTTCACGTTGCCATAGCCGGTCTCAAAGTAATGAATGGAGTGTTAATGACAATACATGACTGCACTTTGTGTCCACGGGAAACGGGTCTATGAATTGGTTGGCAGGGCAATGTTGCTCGTGCGTCATAAATCAGCAGCCAACAATATGACACCTGTGGAATTTCAAAAAGTAAGATAGAATCCTCTTTCAAGCCACCCACCCGGCCCACTCAATATTCCAGACATTATAATGAATGATCTGTTGGCTGTGACATCATGCACAAATGGAGCAATTAGCCATGATGGATACCGGGGTTGATTATTATATTCAGGGGCATAACAGTGAGGTACAAACAAAGGCCTGCATATATCAGATTGTTTTGTCCAGTGAGTACATGACAAATATTGTCATTCTTACATGCTGGGGCCTTTTTCTGAATGTCATCATGCTGGGGCATTCGCCTGAGTGCGATGGTCGCATGTGTGTGTGTGTCTGCACTTTGTTTAGTCTGGTCCCTGTATGCGCCATCCTCCATCTCCAGGGGCAGCGGTTCCCTCTCTCATCAACCATGCCCAGCCCAATGTGACTGTCACTCCCAATCTGCACTGAGAAGGGGAGCCTGGGCCTATTTTTATAAATGTATTCATATTCATTAGCCCC
This sequence comes from Hyperoplus lanceolatus, assembly GCA_026929865.2. Taxonomy (NCBI): domain Eukaryota; kingdom Metazoa; phylum Chordata; class Actinopteri; order Uranoscopiformes; family Ammodytidae; genus Hyperoplus; species Hyperoplus lanceolatus. The sequence goes on from CM049410.1 coordinate 2,643,339, forward strand.
TGAGTGTCATTCATAGCAGCAGTTCTTTAATGCGGTGCGTAGCCATCAGAGGCTGAAGGAGCCTTCCCTTCTCTCATCTGGCAAATTAATAACACAGGCAATCACTGCAAAAGGTGCCTACCGTCAAACAACAATGGCTCCTGATTTGCATCAACTGCGCGCGCACTTCCCCTCATTTCCACACAGGACACATAAAAAACACTCATCAGTGGTCGTCCCTTGGGGAATCTCAACAAAAAAAATCCATTGTATGAGCCCTTTGAAAAAAAAATTAAATCATTAATATGAGTGAGAATTAATTACAAGCTTTTTTTTTTCTTTGACCCAGCGCAGAATTCTGCCTCGTAACATCTTGGTGGCAGCCGGTTAATTGTGCAGAATAACTGGTTCTTACCACGTCGGGCTGTTAATGAGAGCAATTAGGCATCAGACTCACACAAGGTTTAACTTCCCCCCACTCGCTCAAAGACAGCACACTTTGCCTTGATTACCGTGTATGTGTCACATAAAGCACATGATGAACTCATTTTACTGACTCAACCACAGTACAAGAGTCAAGTCCTTCTCTATGGGGACTATATACTCCACTACTAAGACTGACACTACTGTACGTGATTACATATTAATATAGATGTATGGTATCGTACCATTGTGGGTATATTACTTCATACAACAGTTAGTTCTGACCCAGTAATTTGATTGGACAAGAGACATTCCATGGCTGCTGATTTATGGATTTACAGTATGTATGGAGTATCCCTCCGCTTTACTGTTCTAATCACTGATATTTGAAGTGATATTACCTGTGATTTGCAAAGATGGACATATTTCCAAAGATAACATTTGAACTAAACTATGAATAAAGATATATACAGTATATACACAGCCTCTGGACAAACTTAAAGATACAACTCCAAATGTTTAGTGTCTCTCGTTTTACTATGGACAGTATATGCATATGTTTAAGTAAAATTAACATTTTGGTTTTATACTAAAAAACTACTGACAGCATTTCTACCAAATTCACAATAAGAATATTGTCATTAAGAGCATTTCCATTAAGTAATGTAGAGATGAAGATTTAAGAAAAATTCAGACTGGTCTCTTAATTTTTTCCGGAGCTGGATATATATAGGGAGAACGGGGGAATCTGAAGCACCGGGTAATGTGAGCCACCTCCTGTATCTAGGCAACGGAAAACATTTTTGGTCATGTGAGATGTACGTTTTCAAGCCCCTCTCATTTCCCCATGGCCCTGAAAGAGAGGACCTCATGGTGCTGTGGTAAGCATGTTTTTTTTTCACCAAAATAGGTATTTTGCATGCAAAAGTAAATGTTTTGCTGTCAACTTAATCAACTGTTGTGCCAAAGCAAATGTATTCACGTAGAAAAACTTCTATCATAAGTGTTGATGAACTACCAACATATGAAACCATGTGATGCTGATAACTGAAGATTAGCCTGAAATGCTAAGAGAGGTAGTTGTTTCTCAAATTGTGGTGGTGGGGGAAAGTGAGCCACTGTCTCACTTTCCCCCACCATGAGGCACAAGTTAAGTTTAGTCTTAAACATAATTTAATTTAATATTACATGTCATACACATTGTAGAAAAGCCATCATGCCAAGGAAATACACCAGGAAGACGACCTGGGGCAACCACACGGAAAGAGCACCTTCTCATCTTTCCCTGTAACCTTCAGGGCTGGAATGTAGAGTAGGCCTAGTTGTAGAGTATGACAGGCTGATGTTATAATCCAGTTGGGTCTTCTCCTGTGTTCTGAGTCCCAGGCTGTTCTCGCTGGTTCTGATTTTCCTATGCTTTGGCCCCCAGACACTAGCTGGCTCTAAGGGTCCTGTTTTCTGACCCCCAGACTGTGTTCTAATCTAACTGGTTCTATCTTTCATTTGAATCTTATTAAAACCTTTTAAATTATAATATGTTGTATTTGATTTTGTTCAGAGTTACTTTCAAGTGTTTAGAAAATTAGCTTTGCTTAATTGACCAAACCCCATCATTCTTTTACTAGTCCGACATTAGTTCTGGAATGTGTGGCTAGCTTTCAGGATTCTAACTGTTACAATATGTGTTGTTATGGTAGTTTCAGAGTGGAAAGTGGTTTACCCCCAGCTGGTTCACTTTACCGCCTTGATTTTCCTGGTCTGGCTCAGTTTACCCCACAGCTGGGGTAAAGTGAGCCACATGACAACTTTTTTAAAACAATCATATTTTCACTGCCCTTTGTCTTGAAAAAATTCTGCTAATGCCCATTTCTAGGAAACATCCTGAATTAATGGGAAATGTGTAAATTTTGATAAATCATTTTAGCTTGCTTAGAGGGGAGCAAATGTAAAAAGTGGCTCAGATTACACCGTTCTCCCCTATATATATAATTGGGGCGGCTGCAACAAAGGTGGTTGCGAAGTGGTTCGGGCGGTCATCCACTCTACTGCAGGGTCGGTGGATCAATCCCCTGTCTCCCCACCAAATGTCCGAATGTCCCCGGGTAAGACACTGAACCCCAAATTGCTCCCAATAGTCAGCCTGCTATTGGTGTATGAATGAATGGTAACATGGGAATGGGAACAGGCCTCCCTTGAAAAACGGTCTCCGGTCTCAATGGGATTTACCTGTATAAATAAAAAGGTTGAATGAACTACTGTATACACCGTATATATTGTATGCTGTACATCCACTTCCACATGCACCATTTTGGGCATTGTGCCTGTCTAAAGTAATGGAAGTGTGCTGCGTCTCAAAGCCTTGCCATGTTTTTTTCATGGCCATTGTTTCTGCTCCACCCCACTTTAAATCAAGAGCACAATGCATGCAACCCCCGCCTCCCCACCAACAGCCACGGTACTTCACTTTGGACAACATTAATAAAACAAGCTTTCAATGATGTAAAGTGCAGTGCCACATTGGTCTGCGAGCAGTGGTGTGATTAAAGCTTTTAAACAGCGCCACGCACCCATTGAGTTTGCATATGTCAGCGCTGCAGCCGGTGTAAAAGGTTGTGAGGTAAGGCCACATGTTTCTCTGTCGGTTACCTTGTCTCTTTTTCTCTTCTTCACTAATGCAGTGAGGGCAAGCAAAGTGCTGGGTCCACTTCAAAATATACAGCAAGCAACAACAGCAGGAGCCTTAACAATAAAAAAAACAAACTCAAGAGCAGTCCCACATAGGATACAAGTGGAATGCTAGTTGCTGTGCTACAGTAATAGAGTCTATTGTCCAGGTCTAACAGTTTGTTGTATCTTTACATACTGTACAAACCCAGTCGTGTCCTTAGCCCATTCTGTTCCTTTATCTAACAAAACAAACATTAAAGGTGAAGTTAGCAGTTTATTTATGTTAATATAAGTGTTAATTTGCTCTTTATTCATACAGTGATCACTTATATAGTGTGCGTGTTTCATAAAGCCGATCTCTCAGTCACTCGACAACCAATCAGAAGAGAGATTGCTACAAACCGGCACCCGTCTCACTGCCGGTGCACATGCAGAGCGCCAGATGGGTGAATGGGTATGTGCCTACAATGGCGGAGCAGGTAAAAATCCTTCTCAATGTCTGTTTTGATGGTTTTTATCATGTTTTATCACACTTATGGATCTGAAATGGTGCAAGATAACTCGCTGCTTGAAGACCGCAGTGCATGAATGTGGTGACATGGGGACGAGGGAGGGGACTGCTAACTGCAGTCACTGACAGGAAGTTAGCTAAACTGACCATTCCGCTTGCTGAATCTTTAACTTTTCTGTTTCAGTCTTTCTCTCCTTACCAAAGCAACAATATTTACTCTTAAGACGTTTGAAGGACACCTGCGGATCAGCTAAACAAACGCTCAAAAAACACTTTCTGGTTTCATCATTTCTTCCCACAGCTCCTTCTAATGACAACGACTGTCTAAGTGATTTCAGAAGAAATGGAAATAAAGCTTTTTAATTGAATTCCATGAAATTGAACATGGTCGAGAGCAGCTCCATTAAAACCGATATAATCCCACTGACTCTCCAATTTCTGCCATCCCCACAGGCTAAGAACATGCCCAGCATTACTACAATAAAGATATGTGCTCAAACATTTTTCCCCTTCCACAGAACAAGGAAATCGCTCTTTGAAAAGCAGCCCAGTTGCAAATTGGAATTGCTTGAACCGGCAATTTAGGGAAAGCTTTGAGGACAGTGGAACAGAAATGTAGAAATTGAACCGTGTACTAAACACAAGTCGTCGCAGCTGCAGCCATCGCAGGTCCACATTTAAAATCTGCTCACAAAGGGAAACAACAACAACAACCAACCACCTAAGCCTGCCTTTGCTGCTGCCATAATGCTCTTGCTCAAGTCAGGCGTCACACATCAGTTTTGAGCCATCATATGTATGTCACATGTGATGCAGATCCGATTTGGCTTCACTCTCTCTCGGGTAAAAGCTTTGTGTCAGTCCAGAGTGTGTTCACATGTCCGCTGTTTCCCCAGCGCGGAGACAGGGGGCCAATATTGTCAGAGGGCCTTCTGGTGCAGTACAGTACATGTCCCCAACAGGGGATGCTTGGGCGCATTTGTTTTAGGTACGTGCCTCCGTCTCTGAGATGAGAGGAGACAATGACCGAAGCATTTGGAGACATGGCGGTCCCCTGCAGAATTGAACGAGGCTGTGTCTCAAGTCCCAGTGACAGGAAATCTCACTCAGATCACAAAAGGCAGCACTGATTGTGTCTGACATGTGCATTCTCTTCCCCCTTAGATGCAATGTCTTTGTTTTGTCTGGATAGCTTGTGTGTAGGCATTTGCATGTGTGTGTGGGTGTGTGTGTGTGTGTGTGTGTGTGTGGGTGTGTGTGTGTGTGTGTGTGTGTGTGTGTGTGTGCATGCGTGCGTGCGTGTGTGTGTCCAGTGTCATCTTAGTCCATTCAGCCTACTTATCATCTAAAGGTTGAAAGGATCCCTTTATCCGTCTGTGAGAGTGTGCCAGAGCTAGAGTGTATACAAAAGGGTGATTCCAAGTAAAACAATTAAAAAGGGAAGGATATTCAACAACAGGTTGGGTCTGACAGTCCAGTCACACCACTGAAATGCAAGGGTGAATATATCTGAAAAGGGCTGGCAGGGATAGAAGTGGAAGGGTTACTGTTTGGGCTCAAACTGGGCACACTAATCCCTTTGATCCCCCCATTTTACTGTCAGCTGTTTCCTAGCTACCGTCGGATCCGCACAGAATTTAGGATTTGTGCTACTGTACACCACAGCAATCTCTGCCCCACTGATGCAGCGCTCTCCTTTCTTTCCTCCATCAATACCACACCCAGCCCCAACCCTAGTCCCCCCCCCCCCACACACACACACAAAAACCATTACCTTCTCACAATGTCCATAGCAATATTCATTTCTCTTTCTGTTCGCCTTTCTCTGCCACCTCACTGCAGTCGATACTGGCGGCTACATGGCAGGGAGACAGGTTCAATCGGGAAAGTATTCTGCACAGGACCGCGTCAGAACACAACACTTCATACCGAAAAAAAATGCGTACCAGTCAGATTCTGATTTTGTCTACTCACAAGAGATGGCTGTGCCCCACTTTCATTAGTTGTGCCGAAAACAGCACTCAAACACTGTTTTGGTCCTTCGAGAAATCCCCATTTATCAGTAATGAAACAATCTGCACGCGTGTGCAGTTGCATGTGTTAGAGGAGAACAATGTGTGTGCGCATTAGTGTACATGCACACGTTTTGCTGTGTGCATGTTAGTGCATCAGCTAAGATGCATTAAAGCAATAAAGGCACCTTTATTAGATTCCTCTTTTGGGGCTGCCTTTGAAATTAAAATGCATAGGCATCTGTATCTATGCAAAGGATCTCTTTTGTCTATGTCAGTATCTCTTGCTTTCAGAGGTGCAATGCCCCACAGACTTCCAGCTTAACTTCTGAGGAGCTCTCCCAATGCGAACCGAACTCATTCCCGAAACATACGACAGACTGGATTTGCTTATTGGCATATGCATGCTTCATTGTCAAAGACTGGCAACCCATGACTAGAGAGAAGCATTGTAGAATATGACAATTTGTTCTAAATTTGCTGATTTCAAAATGGGCCGTACTGGTTTTTATACAGTCTACTTAGCACCACTCAAGCAGTCAAGCCCTCAGGCCAGCCTCTACTTTTCTGGAGCACTTGTTCAGTATGTGTAGTACCAGTAAATGAAACACTTTAAATGTTACCAGTCAGTTATTTCCTTATTATTAGCAAAAACCCATGAGAATGTAATGATCCTGAACATGATTGGTATATGATGTCGTCACTTGTTGTATTCTTAAGAAATGTAGTTACAGGGCTATAAAAAAAGGCCACAGAAATCATCAGGTGGAAGTTGTATTTTTTTTTTTAAGATAATTTTTTGGAATTTTTCAAGCTTTATTTGACAGCACAGAGTTGAAATGGGGAGACAGAGAGAGAGGGGGGATGACCTGCAGTAAAGGTCCACGGGTCGGGTTTGAACCAGAGAACCATTGCAATGAAGGCCGGAGCCAATATGGTACGCGCACAAAGTTGTATTTTTAAGTTCTGGATCTCTACATGCAATTCGCCTTAGGAGAGGGAAGCGGGCTTGGATGAAGGCTTTATCTAGGCTTTCACTCAAGGTTCAATCGCGCCTTATGCTTTTTACTCTCGCACCTGAAGCACATTCACAGTTTGAGCTAAGGGGGCAGAGGAAAAGGGAATCCAGATGTAACACCAGGCATATAACAGAAGCCAGCTGTACCGCTGTCAACTCCTATCAACACCACACTTTTTTAAACTGACACTCTGCTGAAGTTAGAGGCAAGGATGGTGACGATCAAAGATATGTTTATATTGATAGCGCGTCACCCCATGGGCCTCGGACAGCAGCGGACCCGGGTCGATTCCAGCCCGCGGTCGTTCTCTGCATGTCACTCCCCTCTCTGCCCCATTTCAACTCTGTCTCTACACTATCAATAAAGCATAAAAATGCCAAAATATATATATATATATATATATATATATATGTTTATATTAAAGTGCCGCCATGCTACAATGACAGCTTGCTCTACTCTGCCACTCGTATACCAGACATGGGAATTCCTTTTCAGCAAACGCAAAATCGCTTGCCTGCTGAGATTACAGGTAAGAATTTCCTAAGACTTGAATTCCTTTGCATGTTCAGCGCTCTAACATAATACAGAGAAATCCCTGGGTATCTCTGTCGGAGGCCATTTGTGTTGATAGTGAAGGTGGGGCCGTGCGGGAGGGCTTGATGATGAGCTCTATGGGGGAGAAGAAGAAGGCCTGTGTTGGGCAAACAAAAGTAATATCAAACATGATATGGAATCCCCACATGGCCAAGAAACAGGACAATGGGGAATGTGAGTCAGCTCTAATCCTAATCAATACTGAGCACAAGGCATTGAGATGAAGCTTGAGGCACTTGGCCAGCCCCCCCTTAGCAGGACTGGTATAGGCGGGCTGCCAAGCACAGCCTGAGCAGAGCAGCAAGCCCAGGCCCTGCAGATGGAGAGCATGGATCATCCCACTCTCTCTATACAAGACCCTGCCCATGGACAAAAAGTATGGCATGGACTGACACACAAGCCCTGCAAACCCGCCAACCACTGATCGGACCCTCCACACATGGTACTCACAGAAATGCTTTCTTCAAAACAGCAAGGTAAAAGATAACTCAGCTGGAAACAGGTTTGATAGTCAAACAAGCTGGCAGCAAAGAAGAATACAATATTGTTTTGCTGTCATCTCCACATCCAACTGTCCTGTTGTATATCTGACTCTTCTTTTCTTTTCTTTTCTATGTTTTTCGTACATTGACTGACAGCACTATTGGAGTGTCCATCGATATCCTCGCTTACTGCAGGGCAACTTGCCTCTGGTGGTAGGGCAACATAACCCAGCGCTGTGATAGACTGGTTAGAGGTGAGCCGAAAGAAAGAAGCCGAGTGTCAAGATGCGAATTCCTTCGTGTGAAATGCACAAAGAAAAATGAATCGGCACAACCAGTTGTTTTTTTACTAAAAGGAGGGAGAAAAATCAGCTTCTACTCCTATTTTTTCACAACACAAGAATACACTCAGCAGTCCCCAGGAGGGGCAGGCTGAATGAGAGCAGAGATTCAGTGTGCACAATATGCTGTAGGAGGGGGAAAAGCATTGTTTCTCACCAGTTTTCCTTGAGTTGCCTTTGTGTTGCTTAAATGTTTACATGGAACAGCTCGGGGGTCTAGAGGACAGATGTATGGTCCAAGAATACTCAGTCAGTACAAACCCCCGTTTTCCCTGGATGAAAGTAATGACACCATTTTGTGGGCTTTTCGAAATCGCTACTAAGAGGGATGCTTTGATAATGAAGCCGGATGAACAACACAGTCACTCCCTTGTCAAAATAACACAAGACAAATTAAACAAGCAGTGCCACTTTCGATTCCCAATCTCCTATCCAAGGTCATTTTCCCTTTTCAATTTCTGTCCCAGCTCAGGCCCTAGTACTAAACATTTCATTTTTGTTCTTGATAGTCGAACTGAAGCCTCCTGGTCCTGCGTCACATTGATTAGACTTTAAGCCAGGAGAATTAATATGTGAAGATTCTTTTTTTTTTCTGTCCTGCAGCACTTCTTCTCCCCTCCGTCTCATCAGTAAACACTGAGACATGGGAGCACAACCGTTGCCAGCTTTTGTGATTAAAACTCGCCCAATAAGAAGCACTTTTCCTTCTCAGTGAGTGCTGCTATTGTCAAATAATCTCATTTTGAAAAAGCCTATACCTTCCCCGAAACTGTATTTTTTCCCCAGACTAAAAGGGGCTGTCTGTGTGTATAGAAATTCCTCTTGCATAATTTGATTTTGCCTTACAGGTTGCATTGTACCTTGTATTATCCACCTATGGTTTGGGGTTACTGCATGCCTACGTTAGCCAATCAAGTTCTCAATGGCCACATCATAGTAATACGAATGTAATACTAGTCCATAAGAAAAACTAAATTCCTGTATAGTGAGTAATATTTCCAGCCAGCTCCCATAATATGGCAACATGACAGACACATGGTGTGAGATAGGACTCTTTGCCCCATGCAAATAGCCATTACCATAGCCCTTCGGGCGAATGGCAATTACTGGGCGATGGGTGAATGCCAAAACCCTGCGGTACAAGTTAATTTGATTACATTTCCATTATGAACTATAAACACAGTTTTGCTGCTTGACTGAGCCAATTAAAAGCCTCCTGAAGCAAAAAAAAAAAAAAAAAAGTTGACAGTGCAGCGGCCCTATTGTTCTTCAAAAATAAAATAGATCATAATTATTTGTCCTCCCTAAAAAGGGTAAGGCCCGTCTTCATTCTTTCCTGAAACATTATCATTCATCATTTCAACATATCAGGCGTTTCAATTCATTTATTTCCAATGATGCTGTTTTGGTCTTAAAAGGCATCCTGTGACGGAGCCGTCATCATATCACACTCTTGCTCAATAAACTTAAGGCACGGGGGCGCCTTTAGCTCAGTTGGTAAGGCGTCCCCCTCCCGGGCCGGGCCCAGCAGCGGACCCGGGTTCAATTCCCACCCGCGGTCGTTCTCTGCATGTCACTCCCCTCTCTGCCCCATTTCACCTCTATCTCTCTGCACTATCAAATAAAGCATAAAAATGCCCAAAAAATATCTTTAAAAAAAAATTTAAATAAACTTGAGGCACCAATGTATTCAATATAAGGTTGTACATCGGCTCCACTATTCACGTGTCAAATTGCATTCATTCTATCCCTCCCCATCAACATTTTGCATTAGGTGCAAACCCTCTGATAGAACCCTGGCTCATATATATTGGTTCGGTTCCAGACTCCACAATTTCTGGTCAAGCGTTGTTGTTGTTATTAAGAAGTCTACGGCCACATCCTCCAACCCAGAAACAGCCATTATACCCTCATCACAACAACTGGAGACTTTAAGTCAGTAAAACCTCTGTCGATCCAGTATGGGATGGTAATCACAAAGAAAACAAAGAGATAGCCCCCTGTTATATATGGAGAACATTTGATATGAGATTTCAGGGAAAGCAGAGAAGTTTAAACAGATATCGCAGCCTTTCCTTGACTATATAACAGTACTGAAGGGACCTACATATAGTACGCCATGTTGGTTTATTTTATTTTGTCTTTTGTTTTTGTGTTTCTTTTTTCCATGTATTGTTTTGTGTGTGTATATGTTTTCTAAAAAATCCAAGAATAATGTATTTAGAAAAAACAAAAAGGCATCCTGTGGCAACATGAATACACATGTGCAGACAACACATGGCAGCCAGAGAAAGAGCAGCCAACCAACCAACCAGCCAGCCAGGCATGGGAAGAAGACACACACAGAGTCTGATTTGGAAGTAATGCTGCCACCATGTTTCACCTGAGGCTAGGCAAGCCACTAGCTGGTTCTCTATGGGCATGAGCCACGTACTAAGGAAAACAAGCATTTAGTCCAAATTTCAGCAGACATCTGCTAGCTCTCTAGAAAGGCAGGCAACCATTTTTAATTGACTACGTTTCGAAAAAGCAGGGAGATACATATGTGCTGCATGTAGCCTACTGATGATATGGCAGATGAGAAGTTAAAGCACTCCCACGTCACGCTGCCCCATATGGGACTAGTGATGTGATCAAAGTGCCTTAAGTTCAGGATATAGCAACAATTTCATCACGTAGAGCTCAGGATTTTTTTTTTATCATGTCTAAAATCAAATGCCCTGAGGCCAATGTGGCAACAATGGGAGTTACGTGGGTCTACATTTGTGGAGCCACATGCAAAACAGATTGAGCTTTCTATTATTTGTGAAGGAGTGCTGTATGAGTGGGCGCAGATGATCCGGTGTGTGAATTAGGAGATTCCTTTGATTCTGTTAAGATTGTATTATATTTCTCTTGATGGGGTTGTGTGTGATACGAGTTTGCGTGCCATGCGTGTGTGTTGGTGGGTCAATGATGTGGATACATTATGATCCGGTGCCTGCATTACAGCAGGCAGTTTTAATCACACAAGGATTCGGGAGTGTTTTAAACAAATGTTTTTTGTAAGCATGGCGGATTATCATAAGATTTAAAGATTTGGAAATGGCTGACAGTTGTCAAGGCCGCATAATAAAACGTACGTCCAGAAAATTATAGCAGCTGCTGGTTGGCAGAATGTCAATGCTGCTATCTAGATTAAAGCTCAGCAGGCAGGAATGTACAGTAAGCACTGGTACAGGCGCATGCACGCACACACACACACACACACACACACACACACACACACACACACACACACACACACACACACACACACACACTCACAGGGCACACAGGTAGATTGCAGCTATATAGAGGCCTGAAGAAAGGGGTGAGACAGAGGCAGTGGAGAAAGACAGACCTCACATCTATTGACATGGTCTTTGGATGAGGGGGTCTAAATGAGGCTTAATATGGCCTGCTGAGAGCAGCCTGTGGCAGGAGAGAGGTTCCCCCCGTGGACTCTTGTCAGGTATCCTCTTGTGCACAGTAGCAGCCAGCAGTATTAAACACAGCGGGAGCCTCTGTAGGAACCCGCTGAAAAACAAGTACATGCCACCTCCGGTCCCCTGGAGGCCTGGTTGTATGTCGCCTAATTTATAACATCCTCAGAAGTCTTCTGCTCTACGGCGTCTCTAACTTTATGCGCGGCTGCGTTGCCAGTCATTTGCAAACACGGATCCCCCATGAGGAAGAGAATCTGCTTCCTACTTCAGAAGAAACAGGCCCTCTGAGCTCTCTGGCTTATGATAGGCCACCCCTAACAAAGGCTAAAACTGAAGAATCAGAAGCAGAAATCAAATCAGTGGCCATAGAAGAGAGGTCCTTCTCAATTGAAAGAGCGCAGAGACACAGACACTACACAGGAGTGAATCTATCAGCAATGCTAATGCGCCCAGCCAGGGAACATTGAAGGGGGCATGAATAGCAAACCGCAAAAGCATGAGAAAGGGGTTCTGTTTGAGGAGGAAAGGTAAAGCCATGTGAAGTAGCCTCGAAGCGCTCCGACAGACCCTCACAGGCTCCAGGCAATGTTAGCTGGGGTAAAGGACGGTGAATAACAGCTAGAGGAACTGTACCCTGCATAATGAGACACGCCTGAGACTCTCTTCTCAGATAAGGTTGGGAGCACTTTAGAGAAATGCGACCTACTCAAAGACAAACAAGCAAAAAGGGATTATGCTTCTCTGGAACCCTTTGGCGCTCTGAGCATTATGATTATGAGATGGTGGACTTGAAGCCACTTCTCATACAAAATGAACTTCCAATGCAAGACTTCATTTTGTGTGTTTTCTTTTTTTTTCCCCGTTCGAAGTAATTACGTCATGAAATGTCTTTTATTTTTGCTGTTCTCCAGGACCTTCTGTAATAGAAACCCATGGCCCTGTGGTGTCATTCTGAAGCATAAGGTTACATACTATTTAGTGTGGATATATATGTATATCAAGGCTGATTCACGGTCCAGTGAGCTCACACAAATCACATTCTTCTTTAACAACTTACCTTGAGCCCATGTGACAACTGGCAGTTATGCTTCTCCAATTATGAAATATGGAGGCAGGAAGGATTTTCTCTGGCTGGCTTTTTGTCTCTCCATCTACCATCTACTGTCTATCCCATCATTACTTTCTCACTGGTCAAGTGGCACAGGTCCTCCACTGACACATTGCCAGTCAGGAGTCACACCAATTTCACACTAATTGTATGATTAGTTTCAATAGCTTCCATGGCCAAATAATCCACATAACTCTGACAGTGCTGGGTGTCAACATTACATGTTGTGATGTATTCATTGTGAACCGTGCAGATTGCTTTCACACAGCCTGTAAGCAAGAGTGCAGAAGTGGTCTTTAGGCAAATGTAATGCAGCTTTCCAATGTTGGCCCCTGCTTCATTATTGTCCCATAGTCTAACGCTTATCCGTGCGAGTTAATGACTGGCTGTGCCAGGCTATTACAGTGGTTTATAGGCAGGCTCAATCTGCAAGCAGTGAAACAATTTGTTCTGAGATTTTTGTGCCAGGGCCACTGGACTCCTTGAACAATTTTAGAGCAATATACTGTATTGAAACGGCTCGTCCTGTGACTGATGCTTTTTAGATTGCTCAATAGATCATGTATATGGGCTCATTTAAACATAACCCCTAAGCGTGCGTCCAGTTTTGCTGAAGCTGACTGTGCGTCTGGAGCAGGCAAGTGGCCTTGTGGTTACAGTGAGGAATGTGACGCTGTTGTTTGAGGACACAAATTAAACAACTGACCTGAAATTCCCAAATTAATATGAATGGTATTTTGAGTGCGTCAGGCATTTTTGCTCTGGTTGGTCTTAAGTTTGACAATGTGACCAGATATTTAACTTAAAAGCACACATATATGTTTTCAAAGAGTTTACCTTAACATTTTGCCTTAAGTGTATACACAGGTCTACCACTACTATACATTTTTAGCCCAGACTTTATTGTGCGCTTCCAACAACAACGGAGGCTTCACACAATTACAGTATGATTCTGAGTCGCATGGATCTTACCTTGAGCCTGGGCGCTGCTGAAGAAACAAGTCGCCGAAAGCAGAATCCAACAGGAGACCCACACCTGTCCAGAACGTCCAGCAGCTGTGACCATGGCCACCGCCGTCGAGACCCGTCTCCGCGCTGGGAACATGTTGCTCGCTAGTGGCCACACACTACCGGGGAAGAAGAGTCCTGACTACTGGTGCTGCTACTGCCGCGGCTCCCGTGCGTCAGACTTCTGCTCCTCACTAGTGGTGCTGAGGTTGAGTGACTGGGGAGGGGGGGGGGATTGTGGGGAGAGCTCGCTCCGTCAGAGAGAGCACCGGGCAAGGCGGGCAGGCAGGCAGGCAGGCACGCGGTGGGTACTAGTATGAAAAGCCCGTGGACAAGTCCCGCATGAGCAAGGCGGAGTCAGTCCAATTGAATTTGCTTGGATGTCAAGTGCGCGCGAGACGGAATACTGGCACCATCTTCTTCAACTTCGCACATTGCTCCGAATGAATCTCTGAATAGCTATGACAGAGATAAGGGAAATACAAACAAAATAGAAGGTATAGACTATAATTCAAAATGAAGGCTGCACACCTCAAGTTCCTCTGAGGACTAGATGTCAGTTTTTATCCAAAACGAAATGTGTCAAGCATAGCCATGTCAAGTCCTCTGAAATTATAATAATCACTTATTTCTTTAAAATGTAGGTTATTCTATCCTATTCCTTGAGCGAGCCACTTCAGCACAGCCAGTGGCCCCCATTCCATTACCCAGTGGCCAGCAGGAGGCTGCACTGTGGCTCGCAGGTGTGTGTGTGTGTGTGTGTGTGTGTGTGTGTGTGCGTGTGCGTGTGCGTGCGTGTTGTTTGGAAGTGTAAACAGACTCAGTCCATATTCCTGCTGAGGTTAAAACGTTTTCTTAAGCTTACAAAACAGACTTCCTTTATGAATTGACCCTCGCAGAATATAGCAGTGGTCACAACTTGAGCTATACACTATAAAACGACAAGTGCTCTGTACGCTACTGCCACCACGCGGCAGAACGCGGTAGGAAATATCTATTTGGACCCCATGATTTGGACAGCTTTGATAGATTGTTGACACAACACCGGATGCCTGGGTTTTCAAAACTACCTGGATGACAACTTAATCCGTCCAGATGGCTGTTTTTTTTTTACTGTCAAGGATAAAGAATTGGGTCATAGACTTAAAAAAGTTAATGGTTTGCACCCTGTTCTGCAAATCTATTCAGCCTGGGCTTCAGTCATAACTGCTCTGCGGTGCTGTTAAAAGCAGCCCATCCATGTGCACGGCATATGAAACAGCCCACACCTGAACACATTAAAGTGGTTCAGAAGATCCAGGCACGACGGCCACTTGTGAAAACAGAGGCAGGGCACATATGGGCTGTGATAGCAGCTTTGTTGTGCGTGCTCCTTTTGAACTTCCTTAAAAAATGCATGCAGGAGCAAAGACGTAGCCTATAAGCTTCAAAGAGCTGTCACTATGTATTCTGCCTTGAGATCTTACGCATGTGTATTAATGTATGTGTGCCATTATAGATCTCTCTTTCTGATTCCAGGTTTTGAAGATGCAGCGGTAATATTGACCAAAGGGGAACATCCAAGCTATATGCGTGTGCTAGGTAAAGCCTGCCGCTGCTGCTTTTTCAAAGTGCAAACAGAGGTGTTATATTCTCCGCCTGTGGAGATATTGCCTCACCCCAGTCCCCTTTATGCTGTGCTTTGTGTAGTCCCGCAGTGAAGCTGTTCCCACCTGCCTTTGCCACTACAAATAACCAACTTTCCCTCTTTCCCCTATGTGTTACAACATTGCTACCCGGGGCTCATTTGGTGCCATCCGTCGCTCCCTCCATTTATTTCCTCTCTCCAAAAACCCCACCACCCACCCACACACACACACACACACACACACACACACACACACACACACACACACACACACACACACACACACACACACAGACAGATAATGATGTGCTGATTATGAGGCTCTTAGGCCAGCAGATTGCTCTCCAGTCTTGATCGCATGCAGTGGAAAATTGCTGCTGTCTTGGAGCCCCCTCCCCGCTGTGCGTTCCAGGCAGGTTGACATTAGCAAGCTGCTGGGAGCAGTGCTCAGGCACCAACAGGGCAGGTGTTCTCTATCCGTCTCTATAACTGCTCAGCAGCAGAGGAAACATGAGGCTTGTCTGGTGCCACAAACCATGCTGGGGGGGGGGGGGGATTATCACGGGATGGTGTCCATAAGGAAGCTGTGTGGATGACATGTAAACATTCACTTATACTGAGGATGGACACTTGTACTTGCTCAGTGGGAGACAACAATGCACCAATAGAGTGTTGCACAGAAAGTGTACTAACCTGCTGACATCACAGCTTCATAAGGTGATCTAAAGTTGAGGTATTTTATTTCTGAGGCAAACGTGTTAATAATTGACAAGGAAACTAAATGACAATCAAAAGTGTTGAGAGCAAATAAAGGTAGCACACATATGTCCTTGATGGACTAAATGATTAGATGTTCGCAGACAGTATGACTTCAGTGTCTGACACATTTAAAATAACAAGCTCTCACAATTCTTTGAAATATAAATCCTCACATTTAATTTGGAGACCTTTTGGACAGGTGTACTTTTTTTGATACTGCAAATGCCTCCCTGTTAGCACGTCACAAAAGCAGCACAAAGAAAGGCGATTGGTTTTAAGAATCTACAATCAAGTGCAATTGCCTCTTTATAGTGTGGAAAGCTGAATCTGAGATGAATGGACGTCTCAAGATGGATATGACACATATTCATAAATGGTGCTAATGTAACTTGCCTGGACCGATCCTTTTTAAGAGGCATTACTAACACGTATTTGAATCCTCCTATTCCTTTTCTTTTTTTTTAACACAAGGATCTGTGTGGATGCTCCAACATGTTCCAAGCTCAGTGCTGTTTCTCAGGGTCACTGGGAGTCGCTTGGCAGGTTGATGGGGTTCAGCCCTCAGCGGGACTGTAGCCACAACTCTCTCTCTCTCTCTCTCTCTCTCTCTCTCTCTCTCTCTTCTGTAGCATCACAACTGAATAAATTGAATGTGTGACTATTGAAATTCAAACGAATGAGAAATGTTTAATTATCAGCTGTGTGTACAGATCACCCGATTCAAAAGTGGAAGACTTTATAGAATATGTGGGAGAATTATTTTCTAAGGTTAACCAAAAGAAGATATTTATCTGTGGGGATACTAACATTGATTTACTTAAAATTACTCCTCTGACTGAGAATTTTTAAATACACTAAGAGGGCTACAGCCCTTAATTACAAGGCCAACAGGATTACAATAAATAGTGCTACATTAATAGACAACATATTTACGAATGTTATGGGGATGTAACAGATAGTGGACTATTGATAAACGACATAAGTGACCATTTACCTGTATTTGCTATATACGATGAAACAAAAGTTGCAAATTAGACCAAACAAAGATGTATATGTTAGGTTGGAGACTGAGGAGAGGATAGAGGCATTGAACAATGATTTATTGTCGCAAAATTGGGACTGTGTTTACAAGGAGAAGGATGTTAATGTAAGTTTTGGATTATTCTTGGAGGTATTTCAAAGGCGTATGAGAAAAATGTCCACTAAAAAAAGGGCTTTAAGCAAAGACAGAATAAACAGGGCTAACTAAACCTTGAAAAAGCTTGTAAAAAAAAAATACATTGTACAAACGATTCATTACAGCAAGGACACCACGGCTGAGTTAAAATACAAAACCTATCGTAACAAACTAAATATCATCCTCAGAGACTGTAAAAAATATTTTTGCAAGCTCTTAGAAACAAAGCAAATTACCCTAAAAAACTGTGGGATGTTGTGAACACGTATTGAGAAATGACAGCAAAATACATAATTATCCTGAGTATTTCCATGAAAATAACGTTAAGTTGGAAAACATGAAACGTGGGAATAAACTAAACAATTTTTGTTATGGTTGGTCCGAATTGGCATGGGTACCGGACGGTGTATGGGGGAGTCTTGGGAACAGGAAGACTACTTCAACAATCAGTTTTTAAGCCGTCAAGGCCATCGAGATTAGGAGATTTTACTGGGAATGCAACGAAGGCATCGAGATCATGGGGTTAACATGAAAATAATAAAGTGTGCAAGAAAGTATTCTTCAACCTTTAACACTATTTGAACTTACTTTTCAAACAGGAATTTTTCCTTGTAGTATGAAAATAGCTAGGTTATACCAATACATAGAATGGAGTGAACACTTTTACAAATTATAGACCGTCTCAATTTTGCCTCATTTTCTAAAATTTGGAAAAGCTATTTAACAACAGATTAGAGATTTCATTAATAAACATCAAATTCTTTATAATAGCCATTGGCTTTAGAAAGAATCATTCCGCGCTGGCTTGGCTG
Source organism: Hyperoplus lanceolatus (assembly GCA_026929865.2). Lineage (NCBI taxonomy): Eukaryota > Metazoa > Chordata > Actinopteri > Uranoscopiformes > Ammodytidae > Hyperoplus > Hyperoplus lanceolatus. The sequence continues at coordinate 2,661,325 of CM049410.1, forward strand.
AATCGATTGAAATCATTAGTAATGCTATAGATCACATATCATACTGTATAGGAATTTTTATAGACCTAAAAAGCTTTTGACACTATAAATCACAAGACCTTATCAATAAGCTGGAGAATTATGGCATTAGAGGTATAGCAGGACTGGGTCAGAAGTTATTTACAGGACGGAAACAATATGTGAAATTAGGGGAGATCACATCGACTTGCTGGATATTGTTTGTGGGGCCCTCAAGGGTCAATTTTAGGGCCGAAATTATTCCGCTTTACATAAATGATATTTGGAAGTTTCGAAGGTCTTAAAGTTATTTTTTCGCTGATGACACAAACACTTCTATTCGGGGCATGATCTGAGTAATATGGTTGAGACTGTAAACATTGAATTGACTAGTTACATGGGTGGTTAAACCGAAATAGTTATCATTAAATTTGGAAAAACTAATTCATGTTGTTTGGTAGGAGAGCCGATGGCTGTGAAAATCCAGGTAAATGGGACGATATTGAAAGGGCAAGCAACCAAGTCTAGGGGAATAGGATGACAGTTGTTGGAAACCACGTTGCTCTTAGGGGCAAAAAGCCGGGTATTTTATACTTTGGAAAGCACAACATGTTTCAATCAAAGGCCTACTGTATTATACTGGCTTTAGTTTCCCCACATCTGCATTACTGTGTTGGGTGTGGGGAAACACTTACAAAGGACATTGTACCCATTGGAGACCTCAAAAAGGGCAATACGAATAATATATCAAGCAATTACAGGGCACACACTAAAACTTTTATGATGGTGATTCTCAAATTACGGGACTAGTAAGTTACCACACCGACAAAGATGTACAAGGCCAAAAAATTGTCAGTTTACAAGCATGTTTGAAGACAGAGGAGCTCGCATGATTTAAGAAGAAAGAAAATTCATAGAGAAAACTACGGACCACACTTAAGTCATTCGATTTCTGTAAAGGGTATTAAATTATGGAATGAACTTGATGAAGATATCACAGGGGTTGCGTTTGCGAATTTCAAAATAAGTATGTCTCTAAAATTAGGAAAATTATAGACTGTATGCAGAGCACTAAGAAACGGATAAAGGTGGTGGCACTCATAACTTATTGTAAAAGATAGGTCAGCAGAATGGTTGTTTGGGTTTGAATACTTTTGCGTTGTGTTTAGACTACCGAATGACATGAAAAGCCACAAAAAAGGGCAAAACAAACGATTGTCAGAAACTAGAACGAGCGAACTGACTTAAAAGCTGAAGCGGGAAACATGGAACAAAGGCAAATGCAAGATATAGATATAACTTAACTGGATTTTATTATTATTATTTTCATTTTACTTTTCATATTTCTTTTTCCGTTTCTTTCTTTTCTGTGATCAGTAAATGTGAATCTGATTTTGAATCTGATGAAAGTGGGGGCGGGACTCGATAAGCCTTAGGCTTCTTCCGTCACCCTTCGGGCAATACTAATTAAGATTTATGATGTGAATGAGATAATTTGTGTATTGTGTGAAATTGTCCGAAAGAAATAAATAAATAAATAAATAAATAAATAAATAAATAAATAAATTCTCATGTTGATCTGGGAGATGGGGGAATGTGCCATGGCCTTTTCAAAAGCTGTTCCCTTTCCATCAGCTCGCCTGATTTCAAATGGCTTGATTGAAATGAGCTTCATTTGAGATTGGGCCCCTGTGCTGTGTGTCACTTATGCATGCGGGGCGTGATAGCACAAAAGGAAATAAAGTGGTAATGAAAACACCAGCCACTGCCTATCGCAGGCTGTGGTGTAAAAACAGTAAAGTTACTATGGTTTTTATCAGTGTTAAACAGTAGGGGGAAAACAGTCCAGCCAGTCTCTTTTATAGCTTTGTCCTTCATTCACTTTGTTGCTCTGCTCCCGTTTGTCAAACCGGCGGTTGGTGTGTTGACTATCCAGTGTGGATTGTGCTTCGTCTCAGAAAAATACCAATTGTGTTCCCTCTCCCAAGTGCCAGCACACACACACTTCTAGTACATCCGCAGCACACTGTTGCTGCATCAGTCCTGACACCTCGCAGTATCTCACCCAGAAAATCTGCTTTCTCTCCCCAGTAACAGATCATCTCGCAGCCCCTCTCCTTCAGACAGTACTAAACCCCCAACTGCAAATTGAAACAGGAAAAATACATCCAAACTGCTGCTGCTGCCAGACTGCATGGCTGCAAAGACATCAGAGGATATATCACATTCTATGACAGACCCTTAGATCGGTGTTCTTCCCCCACAATAAAACCCTTTTTTTGTCTTGGTGCATCTTCTGGACTTAGAACTTTATGAGTTAACCATAGCAAAAGTTTAGACCATTTCCTCCAATCATCTCAAACACCTGTAGCCAGGTTATCTTTGTTACTTTATGTTGCTGTAATAAATGCAAAAAAAACAAACAATACTGGGTAGTTTGCGGGATATCAATCAGCTCAAAATATTATATCTTTATTACCGCGGGGACAACTCACTTAGGAATATTGCCTTGAATCATTGGCATAATTGGTCTCCTCCAGTCTCACTTTGATGTAAATAACATAAGCAATTTTCCAGTCATTTTTGCATCGATCTTCCACTGTAGAATTCGGCCCCAAGAAGCAGCTGGAAATTGAATGTCTTAAACTGGAGATGGAGAGGAGGTGCATTTCATTTAAGTTGTCAGAAAAACTTTGCTACCTGAAAGATGCAACATCATTGGGATTGATTATTTGGTTTGCCACAAGCAATTTCTGTCCACCACTGACTGAGAAATGAGCACATAAAATTGTATACACATGCGTAACACACACACATACACACATTGCATTTGATGGCTGATGCAGAGTCAAACAGTTCCATTAGGACTTCACATTATGCCGTAAACTGCCACTCCAGGGCCAATTCTTTTTATCAGGCGCACTGCAAAAACAATCCTTTTCCCTAGATCAACAGTTCTACTTGACGATACGAAATTTGTTTAGAGTGTATGGCGTTCTATTTTGTGTCTGGAACTTTGCCTCCTTCTTGTGTCACCCCCTGTGACCTTCCCCATAACGATTTGAGATTGTATTTGTTCCTACCACCTCTCCAAGCCCTTGTTTAGAATGAATGGCCTGCAAGCGAAAGAACTGCTGGTAGAAACTGTTGTTTGTTTTTCTGTTCTTTCTTCTCACTTTGGCTGGCTCCATGACAGGGAAGGCATTAGAGGGCATATATCCCTGATCATTTTGGATCACCAGTTGATATAAAGGTCGTCTTTGTCATCTTCATATTCGGCTCTTGGGAAGGTAATTAAAGCAGCTATTTACATGAGGAGCAAAATCATTTTTCCCGACCAGTTTTTCTCTGCCTTTCGGCTGATCGCATCATACTGCTAAATCCTTGAGCCAATAAACCCTGCCACGGTATATCATGGCATTATAAAATACCCTGGGCACATTGAAGATTAGGTGGGATGAATAGAGATATAGAAGCTGAAGGTCTCATAAGATTTCACAGAGGGTTTTAGCATGTTAAAATTATTCCCCTGTAGCCGTCACTCTGCCATAAGTCTCCTGTGTGTGTACAAGGCTGTTGCAGGGTACCTAGCTCAACCCGACACATAAACTGAGAAGGAGCCATATCTTGGTTTTAATAACACTATGAGGACCTCCATGGACTTGGTGCCTGTTCCTGGGCTGGTATTTGTTACAGCCATGGCATTGCTGCAGTCTGTCCGTAAAAGCGATGCAGAAGGCAGGGTGACAACAGCCCCCCGGAGTTTAACAAAGTGTGAAGATTTTGAAACCTAGTCATTTCCAAAAAAAAAAAAAACTCTGGTATATTCACAGCTAGCACGGGCAGAATGTTAAACACATAAACGGGCATGCTTGAGCCTGACCCAGCTGTGTTCATCCCACGGAGATGAAATTATCCTCGGTGTGGCCCGCATACATTATAGCCACATTTCCAACAAAGTGAGTAATGGGGCAGAATGCTTGTAATCAGATCAATGGGTTTGAATTATTGCACTCTATGGGTGCCATTATACCGTATTAGCTTGCTAAACTTAAGCCAATTGAATTGCCCAAGTAGCTTAGCAGTGACAGGGGTGATTTATGTAGTTTTCAGTTGTTAGGTCCCGTAGTGTAACGTAAATGATTGTGCTAGTGGGGGGAGTGCTCACATGTGGCTCGGGCTTTGTTTGGGGCTGTCTTGAAAGCACAGTACAAGTTGTAAACAAAAATGAGGATTCAGTCCAAACGCTGTGCGCCCCTCTCCTTCTTATTGTTAACACAATCCCAGTGTAAATGAGCTGACTGCATAATAAGGGGGGGGGGGTGAGTCATCATCTTCAAAACAGCATGGAAAGTCAGAACGCATATCTTTGTGTGAAGGTTGCATCAACTGCAATGTACACTCGGAGTGAATGACGTGAATCCCTCTCTCAACCACAACTATGCAGCATGCCACTTTGACATACCGACAACTATAAGATCACTGGCTGACTGTCATTAAGATACGATTACGAGAGATATTTCAACATTAGCAGCGTGATTCTGTCCTGTAAAGTGAGCCTTGAAAAACGGCCCCTTCCTCTCTCCTATGCAATTGGCCACTGCACATTAGGTGACCCCGTCCACAGTTTATTGAAGGTATTTGTGAGTATTTGCCATAAAATGAAATATTGATTTTCATAAAGCAACATAAAGTGGGGGCTGCAAAGTACTATCCAAGCACAACCCCAGCTATAAGCATGAAAGCTGATGAGATGTGATGGAGCTGTTGCAGACTAAGGGGTTTATGTTCTTGGGGTAATTTTCTTTGGTTTGAGTATGCAGCCCGTGTCCTCCACTGTTTAACACCTGAGTGTTAAAGGCACACAAGGTTAACAAAGCAGGACATCATTTTCATTAGCGGAGCCACTTGAGCTCATCGCAGAGAGCTCCTGTGAAGTGATTATCAAAAACATAATTAGTGTCCTTGTGACGTCAAAGACATCATCACGTTGGAAATTGGACAGCTGCGGTAACTTCAGCAGACGTGCACTTATGATAGAGGTCATTTTATTCATTAGGAGTATGACACCAAAACCTTTTATCCTATCACTGAACACGGGCTGCTCCGTAAATGTGATACCGTGCCAACGGGCAATCATGTCCTTTAAGTCCATTAAACATTAACCACTGAGCAGTTCTGTGGTTGTCCTTTTGACTACTGCCTCGGATTGAATAGACTGAGCACAGTTCAGGTTGACATACTGTATATTTTCCCACTCAGGCAGTAAGAGAGAAGAATCAGAAAGTCTCTATCTCCTGTTGATGCAGCAGCCTCCATCGGTCTATACAGTCAGCCTCCAAGCCCCCAGAAAGTATGCATTAAAGGTTCAGAAAGCGGAATGGTCAGTTTAGCTAACTTCCTGTCAGTGACTGCAGTTAGCAGTCCCCTCCCTCGTCTTTACGTCACCACATTAATGCACTGCGGTCTTCAAGCAGCGAGTTATCTAGCATCACCTCAGATCCGTAAGTGTGATAAAACATGATAAAAAACATCAAAACAGACATTGGGAAGGATTTTTACCTGCTTCGCCATTGTAGGCGCATACACATTCATCCATTTGTCGCTCTGCAAGTGCAACGGCAGTGAGACGGGTGCCGGTTTGTATCGTTCTCTCTTCTGATTGGTTATCAGTAGTGGGATCCCCAAAAAGTTTATTTGCCGATTACATGCAGAGCGGGTGACTGAGAGATTGGCTTTATGAAATGCGCACACTATATAAGTAGGGCTGTCAAATTAACGCGTAAATTTCGATTAATTAATCACAGAAAAATTAACGCGATTAAAAAAATTAACACAGATTAATCGCACTTCTGTATTGCCCTTTGACCCGGTGCAAAAGAGGTGAGATGATAGCGGAGCTGTACCTGCATCTTGCGGACACGACCCGCACGGGATTAAAGAGTAAAGAAAGAAGCAGGGGAAAGGGGCCGAGGGCAAATAAGCATGAAGGTAGGAATACGTTTTGTGTTATTCTCCGCAGTGTCTGTGCATTATTGATTTAGTGGGTGCCTAATTAACAATGTAGGTTCAAAACAGTATCTCTCAATCCTCCTCGTGTCTCACTTTTGTTTGCTAGCTGCGATCGTCTCAACGGAACACCCGCCCCCTCTCACTCTTCCTAGCATATGCCTGTCTTTTTTCCTCCTTTGTGTGTGTGTGTGTGTGTGTGCGTCATTTAGCCTGCTTGTTTTTTTGTGTTTTTTTTCTTTCGGTGCTAGTAGTTCCTTAATATATTTAATGTAGAAGCCTGGCTGAGGGGAGGAGACAGAAGTTACGAGAGACGGAGAGAGAGAGAGAGAGAGAGAGAGAGAGAGAGAGAGAGAGAGAGAGAGAGAGACGAACGGTAGCCTATAGGCCTACAGTTGTTTATAAACAGGCATACAAGTGTCATATAAGTGTGCGATTAATTTAGATTAATTAATCACAGAGCCTGTAATTAATTAGATTATTTTTTTTAATCGCTTGACAGCCCTATATATAAGTGATCACTGTATGAATGAAGAGTGACGTAACACTTATATTAACATCAATAAATCGCTTACATCACGTTTAAGGCTTCAGCTGCTTCAATACTCTAGAAATGAGCGTTTAAAGATGGAAACCCTCAGCCGATGTCATCCCCAAGTCATTATGTTGTGATCACGTTATGATTACTAAGAATAACATGTTGCACATTGATGCTATACAGAAGAACGGGGGAGTGATGTGAAGGATGTATGCAGAGTGATTGACGTTTGCCGGATAGATGGATGAACTCTGACCTGCCGTCCTGAACTCAAAGGTCTTAATTGACGCACATTCTTTATTCCTGATTCAATAATAGCTGAGCTGCCGTACCCCTCAACACATTTTACACTCCTTCATCCTTACAGAAAAATAATTCAATGTCATGTTATACTAAATTCAGAGACATATATGAATGTACCGCATAAAGCAAATTAACACATTAAAAGCACACATGGAGCCTTTTGTCAAATCAGATAAAGGTTTTTAGTTTAGAAAAAAAACAATGAAGTTCCCTAACATAGCAGTGAGATATCTGACCTCAATTCATAAGCTCATCAGAGAACCATGACCGTGCTATTTTGTGCCTTCTTCATCCACTTTTAAATCTATAGTGCCTTACTTCTGTCGCCCCCATGAGGAACTCTGAGTAATTACAACAACATTGTCGGCGCATCTACATGAGGTAAGCCTTTAGTGATTGCTCATGGACTTGATATCCTTCTGCTGTACATTCAGTTTTTTTCTTAGCAGTAGAATAAAAAACTGAAACATTTATTGGGCGCTTCTTGGGATATTTTCTGAGCTCCTGCACCAGTGTCAGGGTGTGACAGCTTGTTAACGCTGCCATACTGAGAGTTGTGTGGCGCTGATAGGCTTAATCCAATTTGTGTCAACTGTTTTGCAATGGCTTGAATGTGAACAACATAAATGTACTGTATATGAAAAAAGTCACGCACTGTAGCTATTGAGCATTGGACAGGATGGGCTGATCTGCAATGATGGAGACCCTCTGCTGATTCCTATAGCCTGTTAACCTCCAAACCCGTCAGGTCCAACAACCCACCCTGGAATGACTCTAAGGCCACAAAGACCAGTGAACTAATGTCACCTATCCAGCTCCTGGGGCGCTTTCCCATCCAGCCAAGTCAAACCGGACCAGCCAAGGCAGGGTCTGTCCCCAAACAGAGAGCCTCCTATACTATGCCTTGGTGCTCACAGGTGGCTAACAAGATGTGGGAGAACCATGAGAAAGTCAGTAGGTAAGAGCGCAGATTGTAATGTAAGCTGAACACCAATGTTGTGAGTCAGATTTGGACTCAGTTCTGATGCATATGTGTGCCGTGAGGCCAGACACCCACTGTCCTCTGCGGCGCTCTCTGTCACCTCACAACGGTTCACACAGAGCGGATGTGACTGCAAAACACGCCATGGTCAAAAAGTCATCTCTATGCTTTTTTGCTTTTTATTGTCACCCCCCCGTCTGATCTTCCAGCCATTCCAGCATGCCTTCATAACCCCCCGGTGAGAAGGGCAGCCTACCACTGTGGTGCAGACCATTCCAGGCCATTCATGTTTGGTTTGCTTTACTGCCACCTACAAGGCAAACTGGCTTCTTTTTTTTGTTTTAAGTTGGTGCAAAGGTTTGTGTAATGTTCTACTCGAAGGGTATATTTGTCAGCCACCTCCTCTTATTGTTTAAAGTCAGGAAAAGAAAGGACCACTTTAACTCCCGCATTGACAGGGAGTAGGAGGGCAGCACACTCTTCTGTTTCCATAACTGCTTTTTCCGAAACCACATCTATTTAAACTCACTTTATATGCTCCTTTGGAAGCCACCCATCGCCAGTGGTGGAAAGTGGTATATTTACTCAAGTACTGTACAATTTGTCTTTTTCTATTATTTTAATTTTTCTCTTTTCTGCTACTATATAATTCTCATCCACAACAATTCAGTCAACTTTTGTTCCTACTCCACATTTATTTGATACCTACAGCTATCAGATTAGATTCATACAGTATTACAAAATATAATTTAAAAAATGTATCATTGTCCGCTACAGATGGAAAATTCACAAAATACTAATAATATGATAGTGGTTCAAATAAGCTTCACCTAAATCAGCTGCAACATCAGCGTGATGTAGACATTAATGCATCAATATTCATAATCCACTTATATATTATAAATATTCTAAAATGGGCCATGCTGCATGATGAGTCCTTGTTTTGTATTTACGCTAATGATTTTGTACTTTTCACTTAAACGCATGACTTTCACTTGTAACAGATTGTCAACCACTGTCCGACAAAACACAAAACAATAATGCTAATCTTTTTCTAAATATAAATGTTCCCGTGGCAGCTCTAAAAACACAAAAGCCATGTCGATAATTTGATAGACTCTTATGGATGAATATTTTATAATCTGTCACCTGTTTTGCTTGAAATTAACTTTCCTAATCACATAAACATTTTTTTTATTAAATCCTGGAAGGGCTCATGTCTCATTAATTTTTTCTGTCCCTCTCCACCTCTCTGTTGTTCCAATTTCCTGTTTCCCCTCCGTCTCCCAATTTTCTTTCACATTCGCTGTTCAAATGTCAAGTAGCAGCTGCCAGTGCAACTCTGTGCTCATAAATCTGGGCTAATTATCCACCTCTCCTTCCATGGCTGTATAAATCTCCTCACTCACAAGAGCCCTAGTCCTTTTTGATGAATGGGGCTGGAGAAAGCACTGTATGCCAAGTTAGCTCCAGTAGAGCGCTGGATGTCCACACAGAGAAACGCAGAGATTCAGCAGTGTTGAAGTTAGCAGCAGCACTTTTTTTGTGTTTCAATTTATATGGCGCACCCTTCATAACAGAGCAAAACATTACAGAGGCTTACACCCTGCCAAAACTGAAATGCTGGGGGAAACCTTTTATTTTTTTTTGCTATTTTTATTTTTTTATATATGTTTTCTTATTTCTGAAGGTTTGTTCAAATAGTATGCAGTAGGCTACCAACATTTTTGAGTTAACAGTAAAAGAAAGGTAAAATAAAAACACGCCATATTAAGCAGAGGCACAGAAGCCAGTTTAGTTTAAGTCAATCACTACGAAGAAGAACAAAAGGCCTTGTTCCGAAGATTTAGTTTCTCAGTGAAATGTAAAGTTAAGTCTACAAAGTCATGAGCAAAGTTTGAAGCTTGACTGAGCGTGACAGTGGCAGATCATCTTTTTGCCATGACAACACATACAGCTTTGTTGCCATGCTAGTGCAGCCATGAGTGGGTGTTTTTACCTAATGAGTGGGGAATGAGGATTTGCGCAAAACAGTTGTTATTTTGGGCTCCATTAATTCCAGCTGCTTGAGTGGGCTCACTTGATCTCCATGTCAACGTGCATTATCGAGTCAATCTTGCAGCTTGACTACCCCGCTGAGAAACCAATCATAGTCAATAACTGTGCGTTTCACAATGCGGGCAAGAAAAGGGACAGAAACATCCTGCCAGTGCCAGCCTTTCCCAGAGACACTCCTTCAAAATGACTCCCCCAGGCACACCAACCCTGCGTTCTAATCCCCATACTTCCCTACTATTTAGTATGCCAGAAAAAGATTTAGGATGTCCCAATACATGCACGTCAATTGTAGTTTGCAAAAGAGAATACATAGATATAGAAAATACATAAATGCCCCACTAACTCCAATAGCATTTTTGAAGTAGTCGTCTTTATTCTGGACATTTCTCAACATAATGAGAAACCAATTTCTGTTTTTTTTTCTCCCGTGGCCCTAAAACTCTTATGTACTTTAGTATGTAGTAAGAAAAAGTAAGTGATTTGGAACGCAGGGCATGGGCATATGTCCATCACTTTGAAACGACAGTGCGCCAGTCAGAAGACATCAGGCATTATGAGAAGCCTGTCATGGCAGCTCTCAGGATCAACTGTGATACCTGATACCTCACAGGGGGTGACGGGAATGCTGTATAATCAGTCTCCAGCTGGCAGAACATGGAGAAGTTGCCGCCTGAGCTCAAATGATAAACACACATTAACATGCTAAAACATCCACATTCTTGGTGTCAATTGTACAGCTATGATGACACGTGTGGGACCAAAGCCTTCCTAGATAAATAATCGCCTTTAAATGTTAATGTTTTTTTGCATCCAGTGTGATATTTCAATCTAAATCTGTCTGTATATGTAGGTGTATGAGGAGGGCAACTTACCAAAGTAAGGGTGAAAGAGTGAACTCCAGAGGTGGTATACATTGATGAACTCTGCCACACAGGCGACCGCCATGCACCCAGTAGGCCAGTCTTAACCTGGAGAGCCAAACACAATGGGTCTTTTATTTCTTTCTTGTGTTTTTTTTTTGTTTTTCATATCAGTGGTAGTGGTGTCACCGCCGGCCAAGAGGTCCTCCACAACTCCAGATGGCCACTCTGTCCTAGAAGCAGGCCACTTGGAAAGGTTGTCCATGCAAATCTCCAGACTAGGCTAGAGGTGGGGGGATGGCAATGAGAAACACTTTTCCACTCCTCAACAACCACTTTAAAATGGTGCCATTTACTAAGGCATTGCATCCTCATCCGGTCTGATGCAGCTGCTCCAGTGGTTACAAAATAACCAAAAAGCTCAGATGTGAGAAGGTGAACAGAGTTTAAAGTTCACCTTTAAACACTGTATGGCTGTGACAAGGCTAATTCAATTCAATTCAATTCAGTTCAGTTTATTTAAGAAGGGGACAGTGCAAATTAAAAAAACACATGATCATACATGGGTTTAAAATGCCAGAAGGCCATTTTTCATCTGTAGTCCCCTGACATCAATGTTAAGTCAAAGCTAAGAGTCACGGCAGTACTTTCCTTAGGCTTGGTGATGCTTTGAGCTAAATGCTAACATCAGCACGCTAACATGTTGATTTTCAATCCATCAAGTAGATGTTGACATATTTCATTTAAATAAGTGGAAACTTTGACCTGCTTGGTGGCACATCTCCTCCCTCTCCCTCTTTCGTCTATCCTCTCTCACCCCTGAATGTGACATGCCACCTGCCAATTAGACCTTGCTTCCCCACCCAGTTGATAGGAGTGATGTAGCGATGTGGGGTGCCGGAGCCGAGCTCCAGGGAGACGGCTGGGGTAAAATATGAGTGCCTTGTCGATGCAGATGAAATGCTGGCCTCGCTTGTTCCGCAGTGTGCCCAACCCTCCACCGCCGTATTTCACCAAGCACTGCCATATCAGGTTCAGTAAATCTCTCACTGTTTTTACAGTTTAAACTGCTACGCATTGCTTGTCTTGAGCCGTGCACCCGAGGCAAGTTGGAGAAGAACATTGTGGACATCCTGCCAAAAGCTTTAGGGACCCAGCACTGAAGTGATGGGACTATAATTACATAGATCCAATATAGTATTCCTAAGGATACCTCCATTGGACATACATATTTGTATGTTGGAGCAGTGACCAACCTCAGTGAAAAACTGCATTTATGACCACATCTTTTGCTTAAACTAGTCTTGCTGAAACTTGTGTGCTACATATACAGTACAGTGGGTCCTCGCATCCAAATGTGTTGACAAGTTCATGTTGGAGCCATGGACATATCTTTTTGGATGTGATAAACAAGGTATGAATCATACTTGATTATTATATAAGCACATTGTGTGTGTGTTTGTGTGGCAGGTACTACAGTATCTCACAAAAGTGAGTACACCCCTCACATTTCTTCACATTTTTCTTTATATCTTTCCATGGGACAACACTGAAGAAATGACACTTTGATACAATGTAAAGTAGTCAGTGTACAGCTTGTATAACAGTGTAAATTTACTGTCCCCTCAAAATAACTCGACACACAGCCATTAATGTCTAAACTGCTGGCAACAAAAGTGAGTACACCCCTTAGAAAAATTTTACAAATTGGGCCCAAAGTGTCAATATTTTGCTTTGCCATCATTATTTTCTAGCACTGCCTTAACCCTCTTGGGCATGTAGTTCACTAGAGCTTCACAGGTTGCAACTGGAACCCTCTTCCACCCATTTATGACAGCATCACAGAGCTGGTGGATATTAAAGACCTTGCGCTCCTCCACCTTCTGTTTGAGGATGCCCCAAAGATGCTCAATAGGGTTTAGGTCTGGAGACATGTTTGGCCAGGCCATAACCTTTACCCTCAGCTTTTTAGCAAGCCACTGGTCGTCTTGGAGGTGTGTTTGGGGTCGTTATCATGTTGCAATACCACCCTGCGGCCCAGTTTACGAGGTTGAGTGCACGTGGTCAGCGTCGTACACAGAGGTTGGCTTTGGAAAATAGACGTATGAGTGCTGCCAGCATTGCTGAAGGGCTTGAAGGGGTGGGGGTCAACCTGTCAGTGCTCAGACCATACGCCGCACTCTGCATCATACTGGTCTACATGGCTGTCATCCCAGAAGGAAGCCTATTCTAAAGATGATGCACAAGAAACCCCACAAAAAGTTTGCTGAAGACAAACAGACTACGGACATGGATTACTGCAACCATGTCCTGTGGTCTGATGAGACCAAGATACATTTATTTGGTTCAGATGGTGTTAAGAGTGTGGAGCGGCAACCAGGTGAGGAGTACAAAGACAAGTGTGTCTTGCCTATAGTCAAGCATGGTGGTTGGAGTGTCATGGTCTGGGGCTGCATGGTGCTGCCAGCACTGGGGTCTACAGTTCATTGAATTCTAACATGTACTGTGACATACTGAAGCAGAGCTGATCCCCTCCCTTCATAAACTGGGCCGCAGGGCGTACTGCAACATGATAACGACCCCAAACACACCTCCGAACGACCACTGGCTTGCTAAAGAAGCTGAGGGTAAAGGTTATGGACTGGCCAAGCATGTCTCCAGTCTTAAACCCTATTGAGCATCTTTGGGGCATCCTCAAACGGGAGATGGAGGAGCGCAAGGACTCTAATATCCACCAGCTCCTTGATGTCGTCATGAATGGGTAGAAGAGGGTTCCAGTGGCAACCTGTGAAGCTCTAGTGAACTACATGCCCAAGAGGGTTAAGGCGTGCTAGAAAATAATGATGGCAAAACAAAATATTGACACTTTGGGCCCAATTTGGACACTTTTCTAAGGGGTGTACTCACTTTTGTTGCCAGCAGTTTAGACATTAATGGCTGTGTGTCGAGTTATTTTGAGGGGACAGTAAATTTACACTGTTATACAAGCTGTACACTGACTACTTTACATTGTATCAAAGTGTCATTTATTCAGTGTTGTCGCATGGAAAGATATAAAGAAAAATGTGAAGAAATGTGAGGGGTGTACTCACTTTTGTGAGATACTGTATATGTGTGTTTATGAGTTGACGTCTGCGAGTGCGAAGGAGATATCAGCTGCAGTAATCTAATTATCCTGACACTAAGTGAAGAGCACAAAGGGATTATGGAGGTTAAGCACTGCATTCCATTAGTGGTCTGACACTTTGCGCCCTGATCAATTCATTATCTATAATTAGCCTGCTAATAATGTGAGAAGACCGACAAATTCTAGTTGAGTGTAATAACCTCAAACTGTGCCTTTTGCTTTTCAGAGAGTTGAATATGAGAATGCTCCAATCCCTGAAATAGCCTAATTTCCACATTCCCTGACAGTATGCAGTGCAGAAAGGGGAAGCTGTATGGGCTTTAAAGCTGGGATTGTCACAGGGGATTGTATCCAAACGTGATCCGGGTAGGGGGGAGTCAGAGTAAGTGGAAGGTGGCCCCGGGGCAAAAGTGGGTCTACTTAACAGATGAATGTTATAATGAAATAGCTGAATAAACACACACACCCTTTTGACAGAAAAGTCCTTGGACGGCGAGCGTTTGTAGGTGGCTGTGGCGTTTTTGACATCTCTGTACATTGCTTGTATACTGTATACTATAATAGTGTCTGAATGCATTGTCTGCCTGGCCTGCCACCGAGCGTATATATGTTGTGTGGACCCAGCGCTAGTATGCTGGCTGTGCTCATCACAGGTGAGGGCTGTGTGTGTGGGCTGCTGTCTCCCTAACCTCCATCATTCCTCCGTCCGCTTGCCTGTCTCCCCAAACCTCACTGGCTGTTTCATGTCATTCATTAATGGCCGCCCCCAGGGCCAACAATAGCTCACTACAGCCTTTTATTACTGTCACTTCACTCTCAGAGCCCGTCAAGGTCAAATGTGCTTTACTGTCATCCACCTGTCACACCCAAGCCTGCTGACATTTGTGTTACAGGGGAGCGAAGAGGGAGGAATGTGTGTGTGTGTGTGTGTGTGTGTGTGTGTGTGTGTGTGTAAAGGAAGAGAAATAGGCCAAAAGAGAAAGAGACAGGATGACGGAGAAGAAAAGAAAGGGAAATAATTAAACGTCGGGAGAGCGAGCTTGCCGTGTGAACAGACAGCTCTCTGTCCTTGATTAACCATGATGAGTGTGGTTGGCCCCTCTGAGAATACAATATGTAAGTGAAATTATAAAGGCAGTCTGTTTCAATTCTTAATCACAGGATCGTTAGCTTTTGAAAAAGGAAGCGATCCCTTTTTCAAAGACGGTTGAAGACTCAATAAAACTAAATGTCACATTTCAAACAAAGTGAAAAGGAGTTATTTCAACTTTGATCAATCAGCTTCAATAGGATTTTTACTCTATGAGACATTCTGCATTCTACTTTACAATGCAATGGTGTGGTGTGTGTGTGTGTGTGTGTGTGTGTGTGTGTGTGTGTGTGTCGTTCACATGAATTTGATTGGCTTCAGGCTAATAATTGTTAATGATGATCAGGTGTTATCAATGTGCCATCAAAGTAGCCTGTTTTGCGAGGCCTTTTAAAAAGTTTGATTTGTAACCAACCTTCAGTGTGCAAAGTAAGTGCCTTCGGATTTTTTTTATACAGCCTTTTTCACACGCTGTTTAAAAGCCTTTATGTGATGTGTGAAATGAGGATAATAAATATGCACATTGCTTTCCAGTGAAAGCAAAAACACAATGTGCTGTTTGAGATGGTTTCAAGCAGCTGTTGCACCATTAGTATCTTATATTTTGTCGAGAAACTCTGGATTGTTAGTATTGTTGCTGTATTTAAATCAGTGTTTCCTCATCCGTGGAGCATTGCTCATTATCCTCGCTTAGCCACCATCTCTATCTTGAAGGCCCCGTGACGTGCGGCCCTGAGAAAGAGCTTCTCTTTTCAATTTCATGCTCAGAGCAGAACAAAAATGTCTGACGCTATAAGCATTTTTGGGGTTTGTGTGAACACAGTAAAACCCCTGTAGATAGAGACGTTTGAGGGTTGTCATGTTTTTTTTCTTTTGCAGGACTGATTTTCTTCTCAGAATGTTTGCTTGGGAAGGATGATATCAAGCAGTAAAAGTTAGTCAAACTGTTTGCAGAGAACTACTCCAGCTTATACTTTTGTGGCGGCGAGGACTTTGGACTTCACTGGAGATAGCAGGAGAATGTTCTGCACGGGCTGACAGTCGATTATCAGCAGCTTTTTCCTCCACAGAATTTATTTTGTATACATGTCTTCCATTCCACTTAAAAAGAAGACAATGTTTTCTCCCAGGCAGTGATTTTTTTTCCTCCAATATCTTGCCTCTCAGTGTGTGTGTGTGTGTGTGTGTGTGTGTGTGTGTGTGTGTGTGTGTGTGTGTGTGTGTGTTGTTTTAAACGGCAGAACCCATGGGATTACAGTCTTGCAAGCCTTGCAACTCTTGCCTACAAAGTAAGGAGGAATGCAGAGCGGCTGGTGTGTGTGATGACTGGAGATATTGCCCTGATCGCTGCTGTGACATCGGCTGCGGACTGTGTGTGGACGTGTGCTGTGGCGTGTGTTCGGGAGAATGCAGCTACACTTTCTGCACTCTCTTCTTAAGCCTGGCACAGAACTGCGTCTCACTCTTGACCACCCAACGCTCTGAAACATCACAGGCACAACGTGAGTCTACTGGAGCATGGTGCAGACATTAGAATGATTATCTGTGCAGTTACTTCAACTAAAGTAAATCTAAAATGATTATTTTTGTTTATTTTTTATTTTTTTTCTTATAAATCTGTTGTAGAGGCTATGATGGATCCAGTGGTGCATGCTGTTTGAACATGTGATCAAACAATGCAGTGATTTAATGCCAGACGCTGCAGGCAAAAAACGTTTTTCTTTCTAGCACCGGTAAATTTAGCAGGGTTTAGACATTTTGCTTCCATAACATGTCATATTTCATACTGGAATAAATGAAAGGTCCAACATGTATGGTTAGGTGTTGAACCATTATCTCAACATTAGTTTTTTTTTTCAATACTCGTGACCAAAAGGGGAGGGAGGCATGTGTACTTGGGAAGACTTGGATGTGATCAATTTGCAAGCCTACATGCCCCCTCCCCTCCCTGTCTTATGTATCAACTCAAAAATATCAACTCTGCACCTGCAGGGTGTGGGGATGTTAGGTCACACACACAGACAGACACGTTTTACACAGCTAAAACAGCTTGGGGTCAAATTTTTATGGTTAATCAGTTGTCCCACTCAAATAAGGAAAAGTCATGAAATATGAAGCAAAAAAAAAAAGTCAACTATTATTTTTTGAATAATAAACATTGAATGGGGTCAAATTGACCCCAAGGATAATGGGTGGGTTAACTTAAAAATGTAACCCTACCAGCAGTTTCTCGCCTTAGGAACCAATAGCTACACCAGCATTTGCTATACACTGCATTATGTGTTAGCTCCTGAACCTTGACATAATGCTGTGTGGGATTTTAATGCGACTGGGTCCTTTTGTTTCATTGAAGACAAGTTTAAGGCCAATGTTCAGCTGCACTGTGACTAAATTAGATGTTTTTTTATTTGAGCTATTTAATCCACATTGACCTCTACAATTCCTTGCCAAGCGTTCCGTGGCACAGATCCAGCCATTTGTATTGTTCACTTCCGAGTGCATTTCAGTGATAGCAGAAGTGCATTTCTGGTAAAGGGCTCTTTCATTTCCTGCACACGTTGACAATAACTGAACCCCCATAGGAAGTTAACTAGAAACAATAATCACATTGCAGGGGAAAAAAACTGTACGTATGTAAGTCCTCTTCAGTTGACCTGTCAGTGGTAAAGTGTCAAAAAAACCGGATTTCCTTTTGCATCTAGTATGGTAATGTGATAGGCTGTGTTCAGAAAACCATACAAACGTCCTACTCATACTAATGTTTACGTCAATTTGAGTATGTGACGGTTATGTAATCGATCTTTAGGTAGACATTATGCAGTATATAGATGTTGAGTATGTAGGAGGGGGGACGTAAGTATGGCTTTCCGAACACAGCGGAAAAAATTTCTGTTTACTGGATGCATTTACGATCTTAAACCTTTGATGTCACATAACTATCATGAGCTTCACACTCTTCCCTGGTCAAACATAAAGCCATTATGCTTCTATAGTTACAGAACTGTGGTAAAGAAAACGACAAAACAGAAGGCCAGTCATCCTGAAAGGACGAGTTAATTAGCTTGGAGAAGGTGCAGTGACAAGGGTCTTGAGTCAAGGCTCAGTGGTATGTGGTCTGGCAAAGGTCAGCCATTATCTCACTATATGTCACTGAATGCAAAGCGGGAGAGGAGGGGGACATGTGAGGGAACAAAACCGTGTGAGCTGAGTGCAGTGAGTGCATTTAGGGAAGAATGCAGACAGAATTGGGGGGGGGGGGTAAAGGTCTTGATAAAGAGATGGTCAAGGGACTGTTTGTGTTATTTCAGAACATTTTTTTCCAAGTTAGAAGGAACTGTGTTGTGGTGTGAGTCGGGGACACAGGGGGAAAGAGATGGGGACAATGAGGGCAGTGAGACGGGAGTGGACGCAGAGCAGTGGAGCAGATACATCCAGGGTGTGATCTCCCTTTTGTGTGTGCTGGAAAGTACTGGTACATGCCATTTGATGTTAAGTGAATAAGCTGTAGTCCCCAGACCAGGGGCCGGTCCGAATGGTCCAATATTTATTTATTTATTATTATTCTTTCAGACAATTCCACACAATACACAATTTTCTCTTGCAAATATTCATACATCATACTTTGTGTTGTCTGAAGGGAGACGGAAGAAGCCAAAGGCTTATCAGGTCCCGCCCCCATTTTCATCAAATTTGGATTCAGATACACAGTTACTGTTACAGAAAATAAGGTAACACTTTACAATAAGGTACACAAAATTGTAGTAGCTACTACATACCTACTACATAGTTTTTTTTTTTTACGCTACCTATGTGTTAGGTAGCACAAAAAAAAAACCCCTGTGTTACCTACTACATAGTTTTTTTTTTTTGCGCTACCTATGTGTTAGGTAGCACAAAAAAAACCCCTATGTGTTACCTACTACATAGTTTTTTTTTTTGCGCTACCTATGTGTTAGGTAGCACAAAAAAAAAAACCCTATGTGTTAGGTAGCACATAGGGGTTTTTTTTTTGTGCTACCTATGTGTTAGGTAGCACAAAAAAAAAAAACCCTATGTGTTAGGTAGCACATAGGGTTTTTTTTTTGTGCTACCTATGTGTTAGGTAGCACAAAAAAAAAACCCTATGTGTTACCTACTACATAGTTTTTTTTTTTTGCGCTACCTATGTGTTAGGTAGCACAAAAAAAAAACCCTATGTGTTACCTACTACATAGTTTTTTTTTTTGCGCTACCTATGTGTTAGGTAGCACAAAAAAAAAAACCCTATGTGTTAGGTAACACATAGGGTTTTTTTTTTTTGTACCTATGTGTTAGGTAGCACAAAAAAAAACCCTATGTGTTAGGTAACACATAGGGTTTTTTTTTGCTACCTATGTGTTAGGTAGCACAAAAAAAAACCTATGTGTTACCTACTACATAGTTTTTTTTTTTGCGCTACCTATGTGTTAGGTAGCACAAAAAAAAAACCTATGTGTTAGGTAACACATAGGGTTTTTTTTTTGCTACCTATGTGTTAGGTAGCACAAAAAAAAAACCCTATGTGTTACCTACTACATAGTTTTTTTTTTTTGCGCTACCTATGTGTTAGGTAGCACAAAAAAAACCTATGTGTTACCTACTACATAGTTTTTTTTTTTGCGCTACCTATGTGTTAGGTAGCACAAAAAAAAAACCCTATGTGTTAGGTAACACATAGGGTTTTTTTTTTGCTACCTATGTGTTAGGTAGCACAAAAAAAAAACCCTATGTGTTAGGTAACACATAGGGTTTTTTTTTTGTGCTACCTATGTGTTAGGTAGCACAAAAAAAAACCTATGTGTTACCTACTACATAGTTTTTTTTTGTGCTACCTAACACATAGGTAGCGCAAAAAAAAACTATATAGTAGGTAACACATAGGTTTTTTTTTTTGTGCTACCTAACACATAGGTAGCGCAAAAAAAAAAAACTATGTAGTAGGTAACACATAGGGTTTTTTTTTTTGTGCTAACTAACACATAGGTAGCGCAAAAAAAAAAAACTATGTAGTAGGTAACACATAGGGTTTTTTTTTTGTGCTACCTAACACATAGGGGTTTTTTTTTTTGTGCTACCTAACACATAGGTAGCGCAAAAAAAAAAACTACTATGTAGTAGGTAACACATAGGTTTTTTTTTTGTGCTACCTAACACAGGTAGCGCAAAAAAAAAAAAAACTATGTAGTAGGTAACACATAGGGTTTTTTTTTTGTGCTACCTAACACATAGGTAGCACAAAAAAAAAAACCCCCTATGTGCTACCTAACACATAGGGTTTTTTTTTTGTGCTACCTAACACATAGGTAGCGCAAAAAAAAAAAACTATGTAGTAGGTAACACATAGGGTTTTTTTTTTGTGCTACCTAACACATAGGTAGCGCAAAAAAAAAAAACTATGTAGTAGGTAACACATAGGGTTTTTTTTTTGTGCTACCTAACACATAGGTAGCGCAAAAAAAAAAAAACTATGTAGTAGGTATGTAGTAGCTACTACAATTTTGTGTACCTTATTGTAAAGTGTTACCGAAAATAAAAATAAAACAAACAAAAAATGTTTTTATTTATATATATATATACAGTATCTCACAAAAGTGAGTACACCCCTAACATTTCTTCAAATATTTCATTATATCTTTCCATGCGACAACACTGAATAAATGACACTTTGATACAATGTCAAGTAGTCAGTGTACAGCTTGTACAACAGTGTAAATTTACTGTCCCCTCAAAATAACTCGATACACAGCCATTAATGTCTAAACTGCTGGCAACAAAAGTGAGTACACCCCTAAGAAAAAATGTCCAAATTGGGCCCAAAGTGTAAATATTTTGTTTTGCCATCATTATTTTCTAGCACTGCCTTAACCCTCTTGGGCATGTAGTTCACTAGAAATTCAAATTCAGAAACTGGAACCCTCTTCAACCCATTCATGACGACATCAAGGAGCTGGTGGATATTAGAGTCCTTGCGCTCCTCCATCTCCCGCTTTAGGATGCCCCAAAGATGCTCAATAGGGTTTAAGACTGGAGACATGCTTGGCCAGTCCATAACCTTTACCCTCAGCTTCTTTAACAAGCCAGTGGTCGTTCGGAGGGGTGTTTGGGGTCGTTATCATGTTGCAGTACTGCCCTGCGGCCCAGTTTATGAAGGGAGGGGATCATGCTCTGCTTCAGTATGTCACAGTACATGTTAGAATTCAATGAACTGTAGATCCCTAGTGCTGGCAGCACTCATGCAGCCCCAGACCATGACACTCCAACCACTATGCTTGACTCTAGGCAAGACACACTTGTCTTTGTACTCCTCACCTGGTTGCCGCTCCACACTCTTAACACCATCTGAACCAAATAAATGTATTTTGGTCTCATCAGACCACAGGACATGGTTGCAGTAATCCATGTCCGTAGTCTGTTTGTCTTCAGCAAACTTTTTGTGGGGTTTCTTGTGCATCATCTTTAGAATAGGCTTCCTTCTGGGATGACAGCCATGCAGACCAGTATGATGCAGAGTGCGGCGTATGGTCTGAGCACTGACAGGTTGACCCCCCACCCCTTCAAGCCCTTCAGCAATGCTGGCAGCACTCATACGTCTATTTTCCAAAGCCAACCTCTGTGTACGACGCTGACCATGTGCACTCAACCTTCGTAAACTGGGCCGCAGGGTGGTATTGCAACATGATAACGACCCCAAACACACCTCCAAGACGACCAGTGGCTTGCTAAAAAAGCTGAGGGTAAAGGTTATGGCCTGGCCAAGCATGTCTCCAGACCTAAACCCTATTGAGCATCTTTGGGGCATCCTCAAATGGAAGGTGGAGGAACGCAAGGTCTTTAATATCCACCAGCTCTGTGATGCTGTCATAAATGGGTGGAAGAGGGTTCCAGTTGCAACCTGTGAAGCTCTAGTGAACTACATGCCCAAGAGGGTTAAGGCAGTGCTGGAAAATAATGGTGGCCACACAAAATATTTACACTTTGGGCCCAATTTGTAAATTTTTTCTAAGGGGTGTACTCACTTTTGTTGCCAGCAGTTTAGACATTAATGGCTGTGTGTCGAGTTATTTTGAGGGGACAGTAAATTTACACTGTTATACAAGCTGTACACTGACTACTTTACATTGTATTAAAGTGTCATTTATTCAGTGTTGTCCCATGGAAAGATATAAAGAAAAATGTGAAGAAATGTGAGGGGTGTACTCACTTTTGTGAGATACTGTACATACATTTTTTTTAATAATCTGCAGTCCAATACACAGTCAATTTTAATCTAATTGCTTCAGCTTTTAAGATCAGTTCAGCACAGTTCAGTTTTCTGTGACAATGCCAAGTGTATAAAGTGTGAAGTGGCCTTGTATTTGGCCTGTTCCATTTCTTAACTGGTAGTCTAAACACTTCTGCAAAAGTATTAAAAAACAAGTCTGTCTGCTGGCCTGTATTATTCGTTACAATATTGTTATGAAAGTGACATTGACATTGTGCTCAGGTTATTAGTCTGTAATTTTCAATATCCTAACCTATAAGCCTCTTTTCCTATACCTTAACCCCTAAACGTCATCAGGGTTAAGGAGATATGAAAGGTGCTTCCTATCGAACATAGGAAAAGACAGCACTGTTTCAAATGAATTCGACTCCACTTTTCCTAATCGACGTCACTGCGCGACGGCAAGTATTGCTGACGTGAGTCACTAGCATGAAACTATACTAGCCTATTCTCCGAAAGTTGATTACAACAAGCGCTCGTTTGATCCATGCGTTCTTTTCATATTGATTTTAATCAGGTTGTCTCCAATAGAGTGAGAATCACTCCCATATATCCCAATTTCACATGTGGAATAAAAAGAGGCTACACTTATGTTGATGTTGAAATGAACTGCCCCCAGTGACTTCATTAAATGTGAAGTTGGTATTTCATTTTCTTATGGTGTAAATTATGTGCTACGAAAATAATTATTATGATGTTGGTCTTTTATGAGTTCTTTATTAGCTTTATGGGGGAGGGGGGGTATTTTGTTTTAGCCGAGTTAAATCTTCCTCTCTTCTCCTCTCCTCTCTTCTGTTTTACCTCTCGTTCGTATTCGTGTAGAGTCGGTAAACTCCGGCGGTGGCCTGTTGCTTTAAATCTTGCCGCCGTAAAGGATTATGAGATACCACTATCTCCTTTCCTTTCGCATAGATTGGTCCAGAGTAACCTATGCTAAAGGAGGGTTAAAGGATGAATCGAGGCTCCTTTCCTATGCCTTTCCTAAGCATTTTGAGAATTCGAATCACCTATCCACCGAGTACTTCCGGGTCATCTCGATAGGAAAGGAAATTTCCTATGCAAAAAAAGACTATTCGGATTGGCCCCAGATTCTACGGATTCTCTTTTTTGCATAGGAAATTTACTTTCCTAACGAGATGACCCGGAAGTACCTGGCGGAAAGGTGGTTCGAATTCTAATAATGCTTAGGAAAGGTTCCTCGATGCATTCTTTAACCCTTCTTTAGCATAGACCAACATTTACGAAAGGAAAGGAGATAGTTGTATCTAAGGTTGCAAAGGGGTGGAAAGTTTCCGGTAAGGGTGTATTCACACATGCCATGTTTAGTTCGGTTGAAACGAACTCAGGTGCACTTCCACCTTCGGTGCGCATCTTTCAGGCAGATGTGAATACAGCAATCGCACTCGGGGGCGGCCCCAACTCGAGCTCCGAGACCCAGCTGAAGAGGTAGTCTCGGTGCGTTTCCAAACGCACTCTGCTGCAGTTCGTTTGTGGAGTGAATTTGTCCGTACTCGATACGACCCAAATGCAGGAAGCACTGTGCCTTTTATTTTTTAATAAATTGCTATCAGCTTCACATTATGGGAAAGTGTTGTTGTCGCCATTGTAAGGACGATAAGTTGTGGTTTGACCGGGAGCCCAGAACAATAGTACATACATTTGATCGAGAGGACGCGTAAAAATGCTGAATGTGTTCAGCGATCAGATGCAGGAGAGGGGAGCATCACCCGCACAGTGCCAACAGGTTCACGCTGCGCAAGAAGTGTGTGTTTTTATTTTGCTTCCCATGTACGGGACCGTCAATACTATCCCCGTGTCAGTTTGGAGCTGAACTGCGCCGAACTGACACCCAGCTGATACACAGTTTAATCAGCTGAGTGTCGCCATGAGCCTATTCTTCTCGCGAGCCGCACGTCCAGCAGCAAAAATACAGTAAAAATTATGTTTCACATTGTAGACTACAAGCCACATAACGTGGCATTGTCATAGGGCTTCATATTATAACCATATGAAACAACAATAATTAGATTTTTTTCTTCTTTATGTATAGGCTAGATGTAGGCCGTTTTATTATTTTTAATCCCATATTATATCCATGATATATTTCGCATTTTAACTTCGTGCTTCCTGCTTCTCTCCACCCCAGAATGTCTGTCCAATGAATGAATGACCTCAGATCACGTGTGGTTTTGCTTCGTAATGCTGGTTCACTTACAAAAGGGGCAATATGAAAGTGGACCACACCAAACAAAAAAAATCTAAACTCTATTTGGTCTGGACCAAAGCAAGTGAACTATCGGACTTTCCCTGTGTGAATACACCCTAAATTTCCGGAAACTTTCCACGGGAACTTTCGCTCTGGAATTTTGGGAATATTCAAAATAGGGAATTATAGGAATTATCTAAATGGCCGTCATTTAAATGATTTTTCCTTTCATATCCAAACATAAATCCAAACATATACACACTATGTTTGGTCATAGGCAGACATCCATGCAAAATAATACAATAAAAAAAAAACATTACATTTGAACAGATTTATTTGTAAGTAGAACTTTATCAAGTTTTGATTATTTGGTAATGCTTTATACTAAGGTTCTTGTAGTAAGCCTTAGTTAATAGGTAATAAGGACCTTATTAGAAGCTTATTAACATTAATGTGTGTTAATAAGACTATTGATATAAGTGTTAATAATAACATAATAAACATGTTGACAGTGTGATTATAAGACTTTTATAAGCACTTATAAGAAACTTCTTAACTATGTATTTATTGCTTAATAGCATTAATAAAAGTCTTATGAGTTTCTGATAGCTGTTAATAAAAGCATTACAAACCTATTTATTGAGTCTTACTAACTTGCCTATTATGTCATTGTTAAACCTTTACTAAGCATTGTTTGTTGCTTTATGAAGGTAAACACATCTTTATTAATCAATTATTAGCAGTTAACTATGCTCTATGAACAATTCTTATTAAGGTTAATAAGGTTACTAGCCCATAATTCACACCATAAGAAAATAAAATGCCAACTTCACATTTAATGAAGACTACTGGAGGCAGTTCATTTCATAGCCTCTTTATATTCACATGTGAATTAGGATTCAAGTGGCCTTACATATTCTCCTTGGCCAAGTACGATCAAATTGATTCTCACTCTCTTGGCGACAACCTGATTTGAAATCAATATGACAAGAGTGCATGGATCGAAAATAGCAATACTCGCCGTCGTGCAATGACGTCGGTTAGGAAAAGTGGAGTGGAATTTGTTTTAAACAGTGCCGTCTTTTCCTTTGTTCGAAAGGAAGCACCTTTTATCTCTCCTTGACCCCGATGACACTTTCCACAAAGTTTAAGTAAAGGAGGCTTAAAGGTTAGGATATTTTTACTATTTGTGTGTTCCTATCTACTGGCCTTTCCTTCCTACAGAGTGGACAACATTAATTGGCATTAGCAACACTAAGTGAAAGCACGCAATATACTGTAGAAGCATGTAAAAATCATATGGTACCTGTAAAACAAGACGTACATTTAATTAATATGACAAAGACAATAGATTGAATACAGTTGCCAAAGCACATTAGAGCTACATGCAATTTAACCAGAACATATTGGAAGAATTGAGGATACTTCTAGTTCAAAAAGGGCCAGGAGGTGCATTTCAACATTAAATCCAGGCAGACCGAAAAATGCTAGAAAACAGCTTGGGTTTTCTATGTTTCTGATCAAGTTCCTCATTCAGAAGACATATTCGCTCAGTATTATGTGCTACATTAGATCTAATGCATCTCAATTAGGAGCAGGCAGCATGCAATTCCATAAAGCTTAATGTGACCCACAACACAACAGTGTGGTCAAGGAGTAAAATCTTGACATCTGTCACTAATATCAGCAGACTAACTTTCCCTCCACAGAGACATTGCAGCCAGACTCTGGGCTGCTGTCCAATGAGGAGCAGAGTCTTTGTCAACAGGTGTAAACAGAGCAGTCGAAGCAGAGGGGCCACCTGTGAGCTCGCACGGGGAATGTGTGAGTTCATGAAATATTTTTGATTGTGAAGAAAAATATTGTACAATTTACTAACAGGGTGGAATTTTATTTTTTATTTTTTATTTAATCTTAATTTATACTCGAGATATCATTGAGGGGTGACCCTCATTTGCGATGATGTCGAGAAACAAAAACAACAACACATACACAATATACAACACAAATACATGAAAAGCACAATAAGCTGGTAAAGAACATTTTGGACAGAGGTGTAGGCTTGAAATACAATTAAATGTGTAAAAGTACAATACAGCCTAATCCATACAGCCTAATTAAAACAGTTATAGTTAGAGTGTGGTAGATGTAATGTGGTAACCATAGGTAAGATATTACCTTCTATGCCTGACAACGCCACCTCCAATTTGATGGGCAGGAGGAACCCGTTTACATTAGCTATGAGTGTGTCGTTTTTACCGATGTATCTTCCCCTAACATGAACAATGAAATGGAGGCTTGAATTAGTGCAAAAATACATCTTATTTATTGAAGACTATAGATTAAAACCCTCTTAAGAGAGGGATGCAATAGTAGACGTCTCAGATGACAGCATTACTCTCCTTTCGGTATAAAAAAGGTCTGGTCCGCACGTGCACGCCGAATAGCCACTGTGGAGGACAAAAGAAACGAAAGCAACAAAAGCCAACACCAAACAAAAAGGGAAAACACATGCACTATCTACAAAATATGCAACATAAGAAGTAAATAATAAGAAATGTGCAATTAGCAGTACAATAAAGTGTCATACCGTGCAGTCCCACCACAGAAAGCTTAGACATGTGTTGCCACGGGCCCAGCCTTGTACAGAGATCCCTGAAATGTAGAAGGAGAGTAATCTGAGTCACGAAATTCTAGCCATAAGAGCTACTGATGGGTTCTACCAGAATAAAACAGACAAGCATAAAGAAAATATAAAAACAGTAGAAAACAGTGGCTGGCCTGGTCCCTTTTTAAAAGAACAAAACAAAATAACAATTAGTTGCCAGCCCGACGGTATAATCAGCACATATTGTCACAATGTAGATGAGCCTACTTTGTATGAGTATCCTCAACATACACACTAGTCCTGCCTGTGGCCCAGCAATTCAGGAAGGAGGGGTGAGGGACTTCCACTCTACAACATAAAAATAAGATTATAAAAAAAACCATGGCTAAAAGCAAAATAAAATACAACAAAACATGTGTGCTTAGTTTACCCGTAATGAGGCTTCTTACGGGCCACAGCAACCCTTTGTCACGTTCAGTGACCTGAAACAATACAATAAAAACGGGTGATTTAAAACGGACATGTACTAAAAACAATGCAGTAGCGCAACAGGTTATAGAACAGGTGGTTAAAACACTCGGAATTAGTGATGTTAGGTCCGACACGAAAGCCCCGAAGCCTGTGTCGCGCAAAGGGGGCGTGTCCAGATGAAGCCTGTCTCGAGGCCTGTATCGTTTGTCACAGTACCACGTGACTAAAGACAAACGAAGCCCCGTTTTCTGAAATCATAGAGACAGTGCATGAAATAGGCCACGCCCATCGTGGGGGAAACCATTGAACAGCGCTCCATTCACTTTGTATTGAAGGAGACCTGTCTATAAAATTTAATCAAACATCCATTTAACAAAAAAACTTTACTTTATTGAAAGCCTCGACTCTTGTCTGTCTATACGAGATGTTTTTGTGAAAAATAATTGAGTAATTTTCAATATTGAGGTGTTTTTGTCCGGTCGGACCCATCGTGGGGGAAACCGTTGAAAACCGTTCCATTCACTTTGTATTGAAGGAGACCTGTCTCCCGCAAACAAACTTAATTGAAACATAATCGAACATCCATTTAACAAAAAACTTTACTTTCTTTAAAGCCACGACTCTTGTCTGTCCATACGAGCTATTTTTGTGAAAAATTATTGAGTAATTTTCAATATTGAGGTGTTTTTTCCCGTCCGTTAGGGTTAGCCTATGGTTAGCCTATAGCAGAAGGCTAACATTAGCCTAGCATACAGCATACATTAGTTAAGAGTTTTGTCTCGATATTGAAAATTACTCAATAATTTTTCACAGAAACAGCTCGTATAGACATACAAGAATCGTGGCTTTAAAGAAAGTAACATGTATTTGTGAAAGGCATGTCGTATTACGTTTGTATTAAGTTTGTTTTGCAGAATACTATGCCATTCAATATAAAGTGGATGGATTGCTGTGAATTGTTTTCCCCCACGATGGGCGTGGCCTCCGATTATGACGCGTTCCGCACTGTCTCTATGCGACTGCCTCACTTTATATACTATCTATGCTCCCTACGTGAAATAAGAGAGCCACTACCGTAACATACCAGCAGATGTCAGTATTCCTAAATGAGCTGTTAAATGGGGCTTTGTTGATCAGGCTTTTTGGTGAAGCATTTGGCCAGAGAGATTCGACACATTCACGGGGCTTCATCTCACCATCACTACTCGGAATTACCTGCCAGAACTGGCCCCAGTTCTCTCCGTTAAGAGAGGAAACGTGTGTCCTTATATCGCTAGGCAGCACAGGGGGAGAGACGAGGTGCACACAGCAAAGTAGCGAGAGGGAGTGTGTTGACACCGACAAACTTTTATTGCTTCCTGCCTAATTGTGTGCCGGTCATGTGACAGTCACGTGACTTACTTCATGATTCCCACAGTAAGATAGTATTAATTGGTTAAAGGATATGGTATTCATTTAGAATATTATGAAGATTTGAGGTCGGTCAAACGTATTGTATAAAACATGATATGCTGATGGACTGCCAGGTCTATTACAACCAGTGTGTGTATGTTTTCTGTTTTCAGAACAATGGCCCCTACAATAAGCACCAGCTTATCCCGCAGTCGAGGCTCAACACAAGGCTTTGAACCAAAGGAGCTTTCCTTCTCCAGGGTCACCATGGCAGAGGCTGTCACCACCTTCTCCAGCCCCGTGCAGCACCTCACTTCACGTGGATGGATTTTATTCCTTGTGTATACGGATGTTTTTGCTTTTTCCCACTGTATTTCTTCAGTTCAGGGCTATTTAAGATAAAAACATGGATTTCCCTTACATGAAAGATTCCCTTACATCTAGATTTAACTTAAGTACATAAATGGCCTGATCCTGGCACCAAACCAAGTACTTCAAAGCTCTCCTTAGATGTCCAGCAAAACTGTTTTGCACTTTAAGGCAAACAAAAAATATATAATTTGGTTGCACACAGTGTACAATCTGAAATCTATTTTGTGTGCGATAAGGCTGCCTTGAGGTTACATGGTGTTATTTGCTTCCACAGAATTAGTTTTTTATTACCTACCGCGCAATTGGGCATCTATGGAAATGGTCAGTGATTGAGTGAGCGAATGAAATAAATGTATGAAAGGGTCTTAACGAGGAAATTCTAACAACAGGCAGGGTGTTACGAGCTGCATTGTGTCCCCAGCTGTTTTCTCCTCCTCCCAGTCTCTCTAGAGTAAACTCTCTCACTGAATTCAGTCCAACTCAATTTGGTATTCCTCTCCTCGTCAGGGGAAAATGGCCTAGTTTACTCCTTGAACTGACCTTTTTTCCTCCCGAAGGTCCATGTGCCTATATTATATATATATATTATTATAATATCCGCACAAATCCCGGGAGTCCAAAACAATTTGTACATACTTCACTCACCTTGACGGATGGGGCTGATGTCTCTTGAGAGTCGTTTCAATGTGGATATTTTTGGAGGAACTTATTTGATTAAAATTTCCACTGTGAACTGTGCAGTCTTGATTTGATATCAGAAGTCCAGATATAATATTTTTTCACAAATGTCACATGAAAATCAGTAAATATTGGGGGGTTAGTTGCTACAAAAAAGCTGCAAGACTCAGAAGAGTCTTTTGTTTCTTACTGTGTTTGTCTTCTCCATGTTCAATGTGGACTTTTACAAATAAACGGAAGCATATCTATTGAGTACCTTGTCTTGGGGGGGGGGCTGTCTTGAAAGACGCGTTCACTTAGAACCAGCAGAACGTGGGCACACACTATGGAAAGCCAGGATGAGGCCCCATGGGATTGAGGTTCCAACTCAAAGGTGTGTGGTAGGAAGAGCAAAATGTAATATCTCGTGAGGGTATTTTTTGTTCTGCACCTCTTTCTGTCTTTCATCTCCTTCCCTCTTTTCTTATCTCTGTGGCTGAGTGCATTTCTCTCCCCCTGCTCTCTGCCTGTACTCTATTCACATGAATGGCATTGCTCTTTACTGAATGTCTCCTGGTTAGGTGTGCTCCTGTCAGTCAACTAGATTACAGCTCCTGAGGATCCTTATTGCTCACCCTCCGAAAAAACAAGTACTTGGCTCCTCACTTTGCTGTACAGAAGGATCAGGCAATGGTCAAGCAATGGTTATTTTCCCCCGTTTTGTAAGGTTTTGTTAATAAAAACAAAGACAAACAACATGACAGACAAAATTTGCAAGACTAAATCCGATTTTAATTCAACAAAGCTGCTTTCAACAGATCTTCTCACTCGACACTTTGTGACCCTGTAGACTCGATCGTATGATCTTAACAGCAGGAGATAACCAAGCAGACGCATTATTCAAACTTACATTCCCTTTTAAGTAGTTTTGTTTGTTAATTTAATTTGTTTTGCAGCTCTGTTCACATTGTACTGTTCCTTACCTGGCAGCGCCCCCACTGAACTGCCAGCCTATAGTTAGATATGGCTTTGTGAGGGGTATACAGTGTTGTATCACAAAAATAAATAGATTGAGCCCTCCTCTGGCTAAGAGACGCCTATTACTGCCGCGAGGAGGTGTTTTTATTTTTTATTTATCCTTTATTTAACCAGATTAGTCTCATTGAGATTAAAATCTCTTTTTCAAGAGAGACCTGGCCAAGATGGACAGCAGAACACAGTTACACATAAAACACAATACAAAATACAAGTTCGATATTAAGTACAGTTGTAAAACATAAAAATAAGATTCTTAACTAAAAACATTCACAATTTCCGATGGAGTCCAACTTCAAACTGTTAACAACAGCCTTAAATTAGTTAAGAGTTACTAGGTCCTGAAGCTTAAGCTGCTTCTGCAGGTTATTCCATGACGACGGCGTAAAAAACTTAAAAGCTGTTTTACCCAGCTCTGTACGAGCTTGAGGAACAGTCATGAGCACCATGTCCTGAGACCTTAACGCATGGGGGACACATTTTCTAGACATATACGATGACAAATAACAAGGGAGTTTACCTAAGATCGCCTTGTAAATAAAAACATACAAGTGACTAAGTCATCTCATAAAAACAGAAGGCCAGTTTACTCTTGAGTACAGTGTACAGTGATGGGTTAAGGCTCTGCTGTTTGTAATGAACCTCAAGGCTCCATGGTATACAGTGTCCAACATATGTAGACAGTGAGCTGATGCATTCATGTACAACAGATCAGCATAATTAAGAACCGGCAAGAAGGTAGCTTCGACTAATCGTCGTCTGGCCTCGAGTTGCTCCATCATTAGCACTATGGACACAATGCTTCCCGCAACCGGTGAAGAGCTTGTTGCTTCCTCATTCGGCCAATTCAAAGCTGAGCCAGAAAGGCAGCATGAAGCCCCCCTGAAAGGCTTTCCCCTCCCATCTTTTTCTTCTGCTGCTTCTTCTAAAAGCCAACTTTGAGCATTAAAAACATTCTTTGGAGCAGAGGTTTCACCTGCTACAGCAAAGTATTGGCTAAACGAGTTAAAAAGGGCAATGTGTGTGTCTAATCTCAGTTGTCAGAAGAGTGGGGCAATGGATTGGTGCAGGGTCCCTCTCTCTTTTTTTTTCGCCCTCCTGCTGCGCGCCAGGTTTGAGATTCTGGAGGTGTACGGTCGAGACCTGCAGAAGAAGAAGGGCGGGGGCAGCTATGGACGGCTGCAGTTTGGGGAGTTGGGGGGTGGGAGGGGGGTGAAGGGGGGTGGGGTGTATTATTTTTTGTTGGAATTGGATTTTTATTCTGGTCCACTCTCTGACCTCTTTCTTATCCTCGCAACCCAGAACTCCCACTCAATTTCCATCTGCCAGTGCCAAAAAATTGATATAGAGATGTGAGCTAGTGATGGCGAAGACAGTCGGAGATGGTGAAAAAAAGGGCAAGGCGAATGGCAAAAAAAGATGCAGAGTGCCAGATATGAGGGGAGAGAGTGGGATGGAGGGCAGACAGGGAGCACATAATACTGCAGCATTTTCCAGAGCACAGCAGCACGTCTTGACCAGACTTGATATGGTAGCGTTTTACTCATGGGGAGAAACAAACTACGTATATCTAGCTATAACACTCACACAGTAAATGATTTACTTCAAACTGTTTCCTTCTGGCTCTAAAATATACACTGCTGAGAAGCAATGCATACTAAACCGTAAGCTTATAAAAATGATATAGACCTAAAGAGTGTTTAAGTACATATTATAATCCGTTAAATGCATGATAATGCTAAAAAAAATTGTGTATCTGATATTTCTTTGGCCACTTAGTATTCAAAACATGGGAAATTAAACACTCTCCTCTCAGGTTGAAAGACAGAGATACTCATACATATAAATTGTGAGAGAGGCATTGCTCATCTTGGATGCGCTACCCATGACGTTTTGATTACTGGGCGGTCAAACAAAATCACAGTACTTCAAATGCATTCCCAGATCCTCCTTTTGTAAGAGTCCACAATAGAAAGTATTTAATATATTCCCCTGCATGCATTTAAAGAAGGGAGGGCATCCTTAGCTAAAGCGAAAGGGAGAAATCAATGAACTGGAAAAAAAGGCCCTAATAGCGATGGTGGCGGGACAGCTTGTGTTCAGTTGTTTTGCATTCATAATGTATAGGCTGACAGCCCATTAGACAGCTTTAAAAGAAAATCAGATTGTGGGCCTCGCTCCAAAGCCATTAGGCTGAGGTCAGCCTGAAGACAACACTGTAATTGACCAATAGATGCAGGTAAATTGCAGGTAAATTGGTGCTCCCCGGGAGGAAGAATTATTTAATTGGGTTTGTAACAGTGGGTGAAGGGGATTCTGGATTACAGGTGTACAAAGGCAACTGCAATGGGCCCAGCAATGTGACAGTCCTTTTTGCTTCCAGCTCAAATGCAAACATCACAGTAATGTAGCATTATCCTAACACCTTTTGCACGTTGCATGGGAAGATTTTGACAAGCCAAGAGAAATGTATGAAATAAAAAATACAGGTACCTGGAGACACAAGTTCGGCATGAATGAAGGGTCAGATTTTGTTCAGCATGACATAACACAACAAGCCCACTGAATACAAACACTACCTCAGGAGCCAGCTGTCAGTCACACTAATGGACACTAGCTGTGGTAAGGTCAATGTTGTTGCAGGTGTGTTTATATGTGTGAGTCTGGAGGGGATTTGCTCACAGTCCTGTCTGTTACTTGCCCTGTTAAGTTTGAATTGATAAGCACGCTTGACTGTGAAGTGATCAAGATTGTTTATTGATCAAGAGTCAGCGATGGAGTGCCATTTAATCTCGTAATGCAGGCGTGTGTGTGTGAGTGTGTGTGTGTGTGTGTGTGGGGGAGGAGGGGGTATAATATTAAAATCAAGTTGCATATCAATCAACCCTCTCCATGGGCGCCAATGCTAATGAAACCTTTTCTGTGAATAGAAAATCACTGTAATTTTCCGCATGTGAAAATACATATCCCCAACTGAGGTGAATTCTACAAGATATTTAATGATATTAGGTATGAACGGTATACCTCTTTCATATTAACCAAAAGACACAGTGTCATAAGCGCTGTATTTCTTGTTGGTGATCAAAGTACTAATCTTTTTTTACTAGTGTAGGTTTTAGTTTGAAATACTGTGCGTCTGTAATGGGTCTTCAGTATGCCAGGCACATCCACACTAACAGCTACGAACAATGGTCACTCACAACACGTGCCAGTCCTGTTGCAAAAGGATTAAGTGAATTCTAGGCTTGGTGCCACAGGACCGGGGAGTGGGGGCAACTTGATCTCACGATAACGTGCAGGCTTGAATTTGATCAAGGCCCAGAGAGAGAGGGAGCCCAGGCAGGGTAGCAGCTAAATAATTACCGTGTGGAAATGTGATCCGCCAGTGAGCCGGTCCGTATACTCCATATACCACTGGAAGCTTCCACCTCTCTGACCCGCTCCCGGCAAGAACCCACCTGGTCAAACACGGCAGACGCAGCAGCAGCCTTTTTGATAGAAGGGGAGGGGGGTGCATAGACCTCTCGCCCTGCAGGTATGACTTTGGACAGTGGAAGAGACCTGCTGCTCGGTTACAGTGATGAACGACTTTGCCTACCCCCTGATAATTGCTCACTCAGGGGCAGCGAGAGGTCCATTAATCAAAATGAGCCGGGGGTAACCGCAGACTCCGGCATGCCTTGACAACCCCAGGGCACACCTGGAGGCATAGGCTTCAAGAAGGTGGGGGGATCTGTCTGCTTCATGACGCTGTCACATGGCAATGACAGCGAGCCACAGCGTGTCCGCCTTGCTTTGTGCAAACAAACCCGCCCCACAGAACCGACATGATGGGTAAAAGAGGGGAGGAAGGGAGGAGGGGTCTCTCCAGTCAGTGACTGCCGAAAAAGGAATAGCCTCTCAGTCTGAAACTTGAAGCAAACTGCATTTTGCACCTGTGGGATTATCACACAGAGTACGTTGACACGTCTCAGAGTAAATCGAGAGAGAAAGAAAATGTAGGGAAAGGAGGGACGAGGGAGAGCAGAAGTCTACATTCTGTTATGACAAATTGAGGGAAACACAGTGAGAGTTAAAGGTCTGCAATTGATTCTTGGTATAAAGCGTTGGTCGGGATGTCCCTTTGAGGGTGTTTATTTCTCTTTTCTTTAAACAAAGGAACAGATGTAGGCAGCCATATCGCTTTGTCTCAAGAGTCAAA
Organism: Hyperoplus lanceolatus; assembly: GCA_026929865.2. Classification (NCBI taxonomy): domain Eukaryota; kingdom Metazoa; phylum Chordata; class Actinopteri; order Uranoscopiformes; family Ammodytidae; genus Hyperoplus; species Hyperoplus lanceolatus. Next base: position 2,696,510 of record CM049410.1, read on the forward strand.
TCCATATAACATCAAAGTAAAGCAATCTTGTTAAGGGGTGATTCTTCTCCTGGATTTTAGACTGACGGGAAATCACAATCAAGGTCAGGGCCTCGTCTGTTTCTCCTTGTGCTGCTAGCGCCTCCCTGGATTTAACTGTGCAATAAATAAAACAAATATGCAGGCTTTGTTCATTGTACTTATTTCTGCTGCCTGCAACAGGACAAAAAAATATATATAATTCAAAACCAACACTGTACTATGGTTGTGGCGGTTAAGGATTTGTTCTACTGTTAATTGTTAATAGTCTTTAAATGAGAGGGAGGGCTCATAGATTTCGAACACATGGCATGTATGAATGGGAGCGGCACATTTCAAACCCTCTATCAGTGGCGTGTGATCACTCTTTCAATTCAAAGAAAGCTCCCACCAATCCTCATTGACAAATCTTACCATTCAAGTCAATGGGAGGCAGATCTTATTATCCTTTGCAGCTGAAGGTAAGCATACTGATCCTGGACCTTTTCACCCCCTCCCCGCCCCTTCAGTGTGAGTGGAAGCCAATGTTTTTAAATGGGCCTGTACGAGTCCGCATCACACAGCTGGTCATTAAATGGAAATCAGTTCCTCACATCTCATCCTTGCTCAAAAATAAACTACCTCTACCATCCCTAGCCAATCTGCAGGCACCCCGCCTATTTCACGGTCCGGTTTATGTGCTGTGTGTGTGTGTGTGTGTGTGTGTGTGTGTGTGTGTGTGTGTGTGTGTGTGTGTGTGTGTGTGTGTGTGTGTGTGTGTCACTGCTGTCCTGTCCTGTCCCTGTGTATCCTGTCCCTCACATCTGCTATAATGAGAGGCAGGAGAAGGAGCCTTGGCTTCAGGGACTCATGTGCATTATTGTGTCTGCATTATATTGCCTATAGTGGTTTATCACTGCATTGGCTTTGTGCATAACACTAGATTGGACATCAGCAGGGTGATAGAGTCCAGCAGAGTAAATGAGCCGTAATGGCCACTCTGTCCAACGCTAAGAGTGTTATATATGGTGCTGATGTCACAGGCTAAGACCCTGTTTCCACCTGGCATTAATATGTGGTTTTTAGGATCCGATCGCGCTAACTACAGGTGGAAACACGCTCAATGCGCATTGAATGCGCATTGAAATTATCCACATTCGGAGGTGGTTTGAGACCACTTATCCACATACCCATTAACAGTGGAAACGCGTATGCGCATCTCATACACATTAGGCCCCGCCCACTCAACTGCGGCGAGTGACTGGGCGGAAACGCGTACTCATTCACGCGACAATTCACGTCATAAAAGCGCACCGTTGCATGTAAACAGACAACAGAAAACATTGAAGATGGAGTGTATAAGCGGAAATTATGTACGAGCTGATTTCCATACAGCGCGAGGAATTCGAATCCGGATCGCAAACACGCATAGAAGACGCATTGTTAAGGCCAGGTGTGAACAAGCATATTACATTTACATATAACGATCGCATTCCTCAGAACCACATATTAATGCCAGGTGGAAACAGGGTCTCAGAGACAGATATACCCGTTGTTCCTTCATGGATTTCATGGAAGATGGAACATCTTTGCTCCAACCCAGTCCACAGCTCATTGTTCAGACAGTTCCATTAATTAATTGCAAACTGCGGGTTTACAGCACCACTCGCTGTTTTACTTTTACTACCAGTGTGGAGACCAAAGATACTACACTCAACAAAAATATACACGCAACACTTTTGTTTTTGCTCCCATTTTTCATGAGATGGACTTAAAGATCTAAAATTCATTCCAGATACACAATATTACCATTTCTCTCAAACATTGTTCACAAATCTGTCTAAATGTGTGATAGTGAGCACTTCTGCTTTGCTGAGATAATCCATCCCACCTCACAGGTGTGCCACATCAAGATGCTGATCTGACATCATGATTAGTGCACAGGTGTGCCTTAGACTATCCACAATAAAAGGCCACCCTAAAATGTGCAGTTTTGTCTCACAGCAAAATGCCACAGATGCCACAAGCATTGAGGGAGCGTGCAATTGGCATGCTGGCAGCAGGAATGTCAACCAGATCTGTTGCTCGTGCATTGAATGTTCATTTCTCCACCATAAGCCGTCTCCAAAGGCGTTTCAGAGAATATGGCAGTACATCCAACCGGCCTCACAACCGCAGACCACGTGTAACCACACCAGCCCAGGACCTCCACATCCAGCAGGTTCACCTCCAAGATCGTCTGAGACCAGCCACTGAGACAGCTGCTGAAACAATTGGTTTGCATAACCAAACAATTTCTGCACAAACTGTCAGAAACCGTCTCAGGGAAGCTCAACTGCATGCTCGTCGTCCTCGTCGGGGTCTTGACCTGACTCCAGCTCGTCGCCGTAACAGACTTGAGTGGGCAAATGCTCACATTCGATGGCGTTTGGCACGTTGGAGAGGTGTTCTCTTCACGGATGAATCTCGGTTTACATTGTTCAGGGCAGATGGCAGACAGCGTGTGTGGCGTCGTGTGGGTGAGCGCTTTGCTGATGTCAATGTTGTGGATCGAGTGGCCCATGGTGGTGGTGGGGTTATGGTATGGGCAGGCATCTGTTATGGACGAAGAACACAGGTGCATTTTATTGATGGCATTTTGAATGCACAGAGATACCGTGATGAGATCCTGAGGCCCATTGTTGTGCCATACATCCATGAACATCACCTCACGTTTCAGCAAGATAATGCACGGCCCCATGTTGCAAGGATCTGTACACAATTCTTGGAAGCTGAAAATGTCCCAGTTCTTGCATGGCCAGCATACTCACCGGACATGTCACCCATTGAGCATGTTTGGGATGTGCTTGACCGGTGTATACGACAGCGTGCACCACTTCCCACTAATATCCAGCAACTTCACACAGCCATTGAAGAGGAGTGGACCAACATTCCACAGGCCACAATTGACAATCTGATAAACTCTATGCGAAGAAGATGTGTTGCACTGCATGAGGCAAATGGTGGTCACACCAGATACTGACTGGTTCTGAGTCCCCAGACCCCCAATAAAGCAAAAAAATGCACATTTCAGAGTGGCCTTTTATTGAGGACACTCTAAGGCACATCTGTGCACTAATCATGATGTCAGATCAGCATCTTGATGGGGCACACCTGTGAGGTGGGATGAATTATCTCAGCAAAGCAGAAGTGCTCACTATCACACATTTAGACAGATTTGTGAACAATGTTTGAGAGAAATGGTAATATTGTGTATCTGGAATGAATTTTAGATCTTTAAGTCCATCTCATGAAAAATGGGAGCAAAAACAAAAGTGTTGCGTTTATATTTTTGTTGAGTGTATGTAAAATGGACGAAGCATCCGGGCTGATCTCAGTGATTCCAACAGCATCCAATCGTCCTGGCATATGCACGTCGCCATCTTGTCAGATTTTGACTTTTTTTGCCCCAAAAAAGGGCATTGATGTGACGTCTCTGTCACTCAAGAGGCCGCGCCCCTAATTATTCCTACGTTTTAACCTCCAATAGAATAAAAACTAGCCTAAAATTCACCCCCCTCAGTGTTGTCATGGAGATATGACCTTTTACAGTTGCCAGTCATACAAGCCCTCCGTCAGGCAGTGGTACTTTGGCTGCATGTACGTACAGCCTGAACCTGAGAATTAGTCAGGAAGAGTGATGGTGTGTTCAAGGTGAAAACTAACACATTAGTGTATGCTCATCTATCTTCCCGCTCCATTCACAGGATCACAGCGCTCGGTGAAAAAAACATGTTCCGCACTAACAGTGACCGCCAAAAAAACAGTTGTGATGTTTAAAACTAATGAAGACCCAGCTGGCTCAAATGTCCTCAAGCTGTGATAAAGTTCTCAGTGAAACTTTCTGGTAAGCTTTCTGTGTGCTGTACAAGGGCAAACATTTTCAAGCTTATACACACCACTCGTTATCAACTGACAAAGAGAATCCATCAGACAACAGCAAAAGGTAACAGATATTTTTTGCTATCGTCAACAAGACAAAGATTTAATTTTCTGTAAGCCATTTATAGAAAATTGGAATTGTCTTCCTGACATTTATCTTGAATTGCTTTGCCTGATTTGAAGCAATATGACAATTGTGAATTATTAATAGAAAAACATGGACTTCAGGTATAAAAAAATATATAATCTGAGGCATGTAATACAAGAGCGTGGCCAGTTTCTGTGTATCAGTGGTGGAGGCAAAATAGTTATCTCTAAAGGCTCCTACCATTTGACACTGGCCGCAGAATTGTTGTCTGCAGATGTAGGCACAAGCACAACACACATACGTGTACATGCACATACACCCCGCACACGCACTCACACGTAGACAAGACTAATTGATTACCACCTCTTCCTGATTGCAGCCCCTCTGTCTTCTAATTCTAAATTGCAACCCCCAAACACAAAAGCAGCCCATGTAACTGAAGCACACTAAATCAATCTCTCTCAATCTCCAGCTCCTTTGCTGCCAAATAAAAAATACTGCCTTTTGCAAGAAGTGAAAAACGCCCCAGCATGTAAAATATGTTGTGCAGGACAAAACACCGCCTGCGTTCTATGAATGACCTTGCGCTCCATGTTTTCACTTAAGTGCTTATGGTTTTGAAGAACCACATGTCAAGACAATGGCTGAGTTCGGAAAGCCACACTAACGTCCTACTCATGCTCATTTTGACTTCAATTTGAGTATGTGAAGGTTTGGGTATGTGAGAAATGCCCGGATGAGTAATAACTTCCGGGAAGATTTTGGATATGGATCGATTGGATACTTTTCCTACTCAACCCCCCCAGCATTGCGTCTTTTCAAACGACAAGGAAGATTTTTTTTTAATTCTTTGTTTACAATTCTGCATTTCCTGCACCGCACAGGACTGTATGTAAAAATCTAGTTCTATATCTAGCCTGTGGAAGGCGGTAATACGCTAAACAGCGTCTAAACGGCCGGAATCTTATAAGAAAAAATTATTTATTGCTTGAGTATACTTCAGTGTGAATGTTTCGACGCACCTCGCATACACAATCGAACTTTAAGTAGACAATATGTAGTATATAGATGTTGAGTATGTAGGAGGGAGGACGTTAGTATGGCTTTCCAAACACAGCCAATATCTCGACGAGACTTCAAGATGTGAAGCTTTCCAAACACGTCGTTTGTTTATTGTCCTCCTATAAAGTGGCACTCCTCCTCCACATGATTACCCCAACTGTGGCTTCATATATATTCCATGCACATTTGGACATTATTCCACCATGGAACGCTATCTGACTAATTACCCGCTGACTTTCCACTCCATTGATTTGCATTCATAGCTATTCAAATTATACAATACTTTGCATTTTGAACACTGGCAGTGCTCTTTTAAATTCAGCGTTAAAGTCAATGAAGTATATCAGCAGTTTTTGAGAGTACATACAGTATCTACTATTGGATGCTTCAGATCCAAGCCTCTAGGTTGGGATACCGATTCAAGAGCCCCCACCAGCACCATAACACACCACTCCGACTCATTACATTTATCTGGCATCTGCCCTCATTCATCACTGTCCCTTCTCTTCTTCATTCTCTTCACTTGGTCCCCAGTATTGTTTGTATCAAAAACAGTCTTGAATGTGTCCTTAACCGTCACTCAGACAAAGCACTTGGGGGAGACCTTGTCCTTAGCAGGGGCCATTATGTGTAATGGTTGTCAGCTGTTTGGAATGCATTACCCATGGGCCGCTGAAATGCTCTCATTTATACTCATGTCTAGTTTAGCATTCAAGTGTTTCGCATGAGCACCCTTGGTTATTCAATAGTGGATACTGGAGACATCACCAACCCCAAATGGATCTCTGTGATTTTTCCTATTCTTACAAAAACATGTTAGTATGAAAGGACTGAGGGTTTATAGGAGTCATGGACACAAAGAGGATATTATGTGATACATGGGCAGTTAGCCTTGCATGGAGTTGGCTCAGATCAATCTTGGATGAGAACTGTCAGCATCGACAAGGGCCGTGTGTAACGGCTGGACAGGGACTACACAGGCGCAGAGGCAGTACCAGTTTAAGAGGGTTTATTTAGAATGAATCTTGAGTTTTGGGCCAGGCTCTGGAGTGGCTGACAGGAGGAACTGCCAAGGAGAGAATCCGGGGAGACGAGCAGAGGTAGGCAAGAGCAGGCAGGCAGTGGAGTCCAGGGAGGGAGAGCTGGCTGACGAGGGCTGGAGCTGGTGGCTGGAGTCAGGCTGGGAGACTATGGCAAAAAAGAACAGCATTTAGCAACAAGCTAAATGCAGGCGGAACTACAAAAGGTCTAGGTGGCTGGAGAGTTACTGACTGGGTAACAGAGTTTACAATCTGGCAGTGTCTGGAAGGTAGGGCCGGGTATATGAAGAGCAGTTGATAGTTGATTGATGGCAGCTGTGAATGCTGGTAACTGACTCCAGCACACCTGACTCCAACCCTGCAATTACACCAGAACACAGACAAGGGTAAAGGAGAAAAAACAACACAAGGGCTTGAGGCCCAAGCAGGATCATGACACTATAGTTGCGTTCCGAATCGCATACTCTTTCTTTTTTCTATTCTACATACTACATCTGACGATAAAAAGAATCTAGTTAGGAAGCAGTAGGCATACTATTGGGACATACTTTTCTCTCTTATTTCATCATAACATTGCGCCTTGATCTTGCCTCTTGCTTTTATATCCGTCGCATCCCCGTTTGTTTTCATATGGAGGCTTCGTCGATGTTACGTCACTTCACGTGCGCACTGGATTGTGGGTCAGAATCGCCCAAATAGGATGCACTTTTCAACACTAACAATCTTGGCCGCATGAAGTAGGATATCCGGGTTCTTCTAATCGGGACATCCTAAATCTTTTTTCTACATACTATTTAGTAGAAAGTATGTGATTCGGAACGCAACCCGTGCTCCTACCAGAAATCTGCAGGTCTTCCCATAAGGCAATTTCAGTCTTTTGTTTTCCCATTAGAACACTAGTTACTCTGTTCAACACAATTCAAAGAGCTGCACAAGAATGTATGTCTCAGAAAACTATTTGGTAACACTTTACAATAAGGTACACAAAATTGTAGTAGCTACTACATACCTACTACATAGATATGTGTTACCTACTACATAGGTTTTTTTTTGTGTTACCTACTACATAGGTTTTTTTTTGTGTTACATTCTACATAGGGTTTTTTAATGCTACCTAACACATAGTTTTTTTTTGTGCTACCTATGTGTTAGGTAGCACAAAAAAAAATTATGTAGTTGGTTACCAAGCCATTGCTTAAATAAGACATTGTTTCTTAGCAATTTTTGCCTGTTTAAATAAAGGTTGATGATGATGATGATGACGTAAGGCTCCCTGTAAAACCAAATGCACAATCCTGCTAATTATGTAATGTGGGGTGTTGGTAATATGATATGAAGCATCTGAAAAGAGTAAGGCATATTTACAACCCCAATTCCGAAAAAGTTGGGACGTTATGTAAAAAGTGCATAAAACAGAATGTGATAATCTCCTAATCCTTTTCGACGTGTATTCAATACAACACATTACAAACACATCATGTGAGGTTCTATTATTTGTTGTATTGCAAAAGTATTTGAAAAGCTTATTTTCAATCAACTGTCTTATTACCTCAATGAGTATAATTTGCTGTCCCCCTTTCAATCTGGTTTTCGTCCTAACCACTCTACATCCACAGCTCTGTCAAAACTTACCAATGATATTTACTCTGCAGCAAACAATAACAAATTAACTGGTGCAATTTTTATTGACTTAACGAAAGCTTTTGATTTAGTTGACCATTATCTTCTGTTAGACAAACTCTATTCTATTGGCTTGTCACGCAATGCTTTACTCTGGTTTAATTCTTATCTCCATAATAGAAAACAATGTGTAGTCATACAGGGAACTAAATCTGATCATACTTTACAACATCGAGGAGTTCCACAAGGTTCAACTCTTGGTCCTCTTCTTTTTTCCATTTTCATTAATCAAATCCCCTCTTTATGTTCAGAATGCCATGCCCATCTTTATGCAGACGACACGGTTATTTATACGTCCTCAATACATTTATCACAGATTGAATCTTCTTTACAGTCAGACTTTAATATATTACAGGATTGGCTTTCGGCAAACAAACTTATACTTAACAAAAGTAAATCTCATCTTATGTTATTTGGCACACGGCAAAACATCAAATCAAAATCTACAGATCCACCATTTTCAATTAACTGTCTTGATAGGACACCTTTACTCACAGTTGAGCACACTAAATATCTGGGAGTATGGCTGGACTCCAAACTTTCTTACAAACACCACATTAGTCAAGTTATTAAAAAACTGAATTTTTCCATAGGTACTTTATACAGATCCAGACACTGTTTTGTTTTTTCTGTTAGAATGAAGTTAGCCACACAGCTTATTTTACCCATCTTTGACTATGCCGATATTATTTATCAGTGTGCCTCCAATATCACTTTACTTCCTCTCAATACTGTTTACAATAGATTAGCTCGTTTTGTCCTTGATTGTTCTTTTTCTACTCATCATTGCACAATGTATCAATCACTGAATTGGCCTTCTCTCCCATCAAGAAGACAACAACATTGGCTTCAATTTATTTTCAAATGTATTCATTTCAATTATCCTCATTATTTGAAACAGCTGATGGTTCCTTTCTCTTCCACTTACCAACTTCGACACTCTTCACAATTATTTTTTTCTGTTCCTTTTGTAACCAAAAGTATAGCTAAGAAAGCATTTATGTGCAAAGCTCCATCTGATTGTAACAATCTGCCTGTCAATATTCGCTCTATTTCATCTCTGCACATGTTTAAAAATGCTCTGTCATCTCACTTTACAAACAGTTGTTCATGTTACTAATCATGTATTGTAATGCAATGTATTACTTAACCTTTTGTTATTACTGTTATCACTTTACCATGTATTTTATATTTTTTTTCTTGGAAAAGTACTATGCAAGATTGATGTCAAGCACTTAATATGCGTGTGTGTGTGTGTGTTTGTGTGTGTGTGGTATGTTATTTGTATTATATATATTTTCATTTTTGTATGTTAAGAATATGTTTTTATTGTATTTTTTGTTTGTAAGGACCTCCTTGAAAACGAGATGGTTTCATCTCAAGGGGTTATCCTAATAAAATAAAATAAAATAAATAAAATAAACTGAAAATATGTATAGTTTTTTTTGTAAATATGATCACATTTGAAAAGTACACACATTTGAAAAGCAACTTCAAAACTTTTTGGAAGTTAAATTATTTTCCATTCTTGCTTGAAATACAACTGCAATATGCTCAACATTCTCCATTGTGATATGTTGTGCTTCATAATGCACCACATGTTTCCAATGGGAGACAGGTATGGACTGTCTGTATGGACAGTCTACAGCATGTGTGGCTGTTTTTGATGTATGGATGGCTTTTACTTTGCATGGTGGAGTCTTATCTTGCATTTGTGGATGTACCGACAATGGTTTTCTGAAGTGTTCCATGGCCCATAGTGATATCCTTTATAATATTTATGTAATTTTTTAATGCAGTGCCATCTGAGGTCATGGGCAGTACATTTTAATGTTGGACCTTGCCTCTTACGTGCAGAGATTTCTCCGGTTTCTCTAAATATTTTAATTATAATATGGATTGTAGATGGTGAAATTCTTAAATTATTTTCAGTAATGTTGTTTTTAAACTGTTGGACTGTATTCCTCTGCAGTTCTTCACAAAGTGGTGAGCCTCACCCCATTATTGCTTGTGAAGACTGAATTGTAATTGGCAAACGTTAACTCACTTGGAGGCGGGTGTCTGTCAAAGTTTAAAACTATTGGATCTGCCCAGTGCCACTCTGGATTAGCCAACCAATCGCATCACGTTTGGTCGCCACGTGTGTCATGAGCCGGCTTTTGACGGTGCGTTCCAGTTGGACAGAGAACTCGGAAATTTCCGACTTCACTACATATTGTAGTCTATGAATCTACCGGTACCTGGCAACAGTAACTTGTTAGAGCCCAACGTTTAGTTATTTGGACGAGAAAGGTTTTAGGTGTCCATACTTTCGCGAGCAGATGCACTGGAACACAGATAGGTCGGAACTCAGAACTACAAAGTCGGAAATCTCCTTCTTCCGAGTATAAAGGAACGCAGCATTCAACTGAAACTGGAGCGCGACTTCGACGTCATCGTTCTCAGCCACTAGCTCTGTTCGCTGATTGGACGACTGTAGATTCTCCGGCGAAAGCTGGGAAATGCACTGTACACTGGCCCTGCGTTCCAATACCCGTTCAACATGCCCTCGTTCACTTGCCCTAGGCACTTGCCCTCGGGGGAATCCCCGCCGCCATCTTAAGCGTCGTTCCAAGTGTCTGGAAACTGAAGTGAACTTTGTGATATAGACCCTCGGAGGGCTGAGTGATCAAGTGAACATCCATGGTCACTCCGAGGTGGATATCACCCACAGTGCATTGCAGTTTGTCTTCTTCTTCTTCTCCTTTTATTTTCCGGTAGACTGTATGCTTTTAGGGACATCACGGCCACCCGCAGGACAAATATATATATATATAAATATATTCCAAAACGCCTCAATTAGGCTATCCTATTTCCATACGAACAATCCAGTGAATGTATTGCAGTTTACACATTGCTGCTATAACACAGATGGCTGCCAATTAGAGGACTATTTAAAACAAATGTTTTTGGTTGAAACTAACATAAATAAGAAAATGTCGGAGCAAACAATTTACATATGTAAGTAACAATGTCTTGATAATCTGAGTTACCGTGTCGAAATTCAATGTTTGTTATGCTATGGAAATGGCTTTCTGCAACATAGGCTACCTTAGCAGAATGTTATAATTCTGTATTATTTGCATTCAGAACTACCTATGTAACTGACAGTCCATTGCGACTACAAGGGCAAGTGAGCAAGTGGGTTCCATTTAAATCCCCCGCTCCTCCCCCGCCCAGTCTCCCTCCGCGCTCCAAGTTCCCTCCATGCAACGTATGCTGTTACGTTATACCAAGGGCTGAGGGTAAATGAACGAGGGGAAGTGCAACTACTATTGGAATGCAGCTTCAGACTGAAGGGAAAATTAAATTTGGCCGGAAGTAGCCGGGCGGGCGGAGCCAGGCTACATCTTTACTGGATGCCCCTTTATATCTATTCATTTATAATATCACATGTTACCAGTTAACATGTTTATGTGAGTCATGCCCCTGCTCCAAATGTTTGAAATTGAGAAAATTGAGAATTGAGAATAAGCATAGCCTATATTTACAAAGAACAATGACATAGATAGGGTCAAACATAAAATATATTGCCTTTGTATTGTTATCAACTTATGTGAAGAAGTATTAAGACATTATCACATTCTGTTTTATATACCTTTTACATAAAAGTCTAAACAGTAAAATAAAGCAGTTTTTTGTATTATTCATGAACATTAATTTTCAATTACATTCTTGTAAAAGCTCATTAAGACACCCGACCTTGATAACATTTATGGATTTTTACTGTTTTAGACAAGGTTTCTGGAGGCTTTAACGTCATGGTACATACACTCCTGAGAAATCAACCAACGCAGGTGGTATGTGTTATGAATGAAGACGGATACATCTGCAAAATACTATAGTGCATTAGGCAGAGACACATGCAGACACTGATTATTAACTTAAGCATATTCCACTCACAGAAAGCCATAGCTTGGAGCAGATCATCTCTCCCAGATAAATGCTGTGTAGCATTGATAGGCAGCAGATGGGCATCAGTTCAAGGATATAAGCTTGAGGTATCCACAGAGCGGGGCTGAGATTTGCAGCTGACTAAACTGTAAAACAGGAGCTCAGTAGTTAAGATGTAATTATGATATGAAAGATAGTAAAGCAAGCTGTCCCATATTGCTTTGAATTGAATTAGTTCTCCTATCAGAAAGTGTGGAGGTGACAGGACTGCCTATTCAATAGTGACAAAAGCCATTTTGAACTTGAGGGAATAAATCATGTAAATGGTTCATATTCCTCAAGCCAATGTACAATGAGCCTTTCAAGAGACACGCGTTGCCAGTTGTGCAGGATATCCCCCTATAACATAAACATAAGAATTCATATTTCTCAATGCATGTCAAACAACAACCAAGATACAGATAACCTCAGCAAGTGCATTACAATAGTTCACAATTCATTCTTCAGGTTCTGATGTGCATGCTGAGTATTTAATATATAAAGAGTTCTTGGTTCAGAGTTCTTAGTCCAGAGTTCATGGGGGCAATGGGAGGAGGGTTCACAGTCCAATGTTCGTGGGAGCAGAGGCAAGAGAAGGAAGAGAGGGGAGAGAGTTAAGCTTTCTGACAGCTTGGTGGAAAAAGCTGTTACCCAGTCTGGTGTAGCCGGCCCGCAGGCTGCGGTACCGTCGCCCCAATGGCAGGAGGCTGAAGAGGCTGTGAGAGGGTGGCTGGGGTCACCCACAATGATGGTTACTTTGCGGGTGAGGCGGGTTGCGTAGAGGTCCAGAAGAGGGAGTGAGGCACCGATAATCCATCCAGCAGCCTTCACTGTGCGCTGCAGGGTCTTGCTGTCGGTAAACAAAGTTCATCACTACATCCACAAATGCAAGATAAGACTCTATCATGCAAAGTGAAAGCCATATATCAACAACATCCACACATGCAGCAGACTTCTCTGGGCCTGGGCCCATCTGAGATGGACTGATGTAAAGTGGAACAGTGTGCTGTGGTCTGATGAGTCTACATTTTAAATAGTTTTTGTAAATCATGGACGTTGTGTCCTCCGGGCTCCAGAGGAAAAGGACCATCCAGATTCTTACCAATACAAAGTTGAAATGCCAGCGTTTGTGATGGTATGGGGGTGGGTTAGTGCCCATGGCATGGGTAACTTGCACATCTATGAAGGCACCATTAATGCTGAAAAGTACGTACAGGAAAAGAGTGAGGGTGCTAGACTGGCCTGTCTGCAGTCCATACCTGTCTCCCATTGAAACATGTGGTGCATTATGGAGCACAAAATATCACAACGCAGACCCCAGAATGTTGAGCATATGAAGTTGTGTTGACGTGTTGCAGGCACAACATTTCAAATATAATTACAAAAAAACAATTAAGGCGAGACACGGCAGGCAAAAACATCGTTTTTTTAAGCACTGGTCAATTTTGAGATTTGTCTCTATTTAGCTTCCATAACATGTCTTCTTTCATACTAGTATGGATAAAAGGTCCAAAATATACGTTTTAGGTGTTTATTTTACTAAACTTTGACTGCTTGCGTCTGTATTTTGCTCCTAAATTCGTCAAAAGTGAGCATTCTAACGTAACATACAGCACCGCGACCGCTGTATGAATCATACTAACCATGGTACTGTTGGAAAGCTCTGAATCTCAAGAACAACGTTATCTGATCCAAATATGGTCATTTCCTTTGTATCAGTAACCAATCGTGAAAGTGTGAGGAGGGATTCAATGCTAGGAAAGCGACCTCATTGGCTAATGCACATTTCTGACGATGTGATTCGCTAAAAGGCATCACGTGATGCTAGCCCCGGGTAGCTCGAAAATCACAAAATAAAATGGGAAAAACGTCGAAAATATGGAGAGGCACCTATTTGCAGACCCATGGGGGAAACCATTGAAAGTGGAGCTCCACCGGAAGCCACGCCCCGAACTCATTTCATTGGTCAGAATTGTAACCTACTCTGAATTTGTTGTCTTCTTTTTGTTTTACTGCCGGAGTTCACCTAGCGGTGAATAATAATACACAGTTTCCACCGGTTATGATGCTAGTACACAGTAAAATACGTGTTTGTTAAGGGTCCCAAGTGGCCAGGACGGTGGTAAAAAGTAGATGTTGAGGTAGAAGATGAATGAAGCAACAAAGCTTTGGGTACATCTTCCGAAATCCGTCTCTTTAATTCACAATTATCACAAGTGGGTCAATCACATACAAATATCAACTCTTATAAATAAAACACAAAAAGTTGAACTTTTATCTTAGAAGTCCTGGAAACAAATGCTTGTCTTTTCCTCTTAAACGAAGCTGTAAATAGCCTTTACGTAGTGTCAGTTGGAGCCTTGTTGCAGCAGTGCAGGCTAATGCTAACTGTGTTCGGATTAATAAACCTATTGTATTGTAGCCTATCTCATTCTGCGGCTGCACGCGATCGTTACTGTTCACTTGCGTGATCACAAAGTCACAGACGAGCCTCGTTAAATAGCCTAATATGAACATAGGCTATTTATGTCTGGTTGAAATGTAATTCTGCGGCTGCACACGATTGTTACGTTCATTTGCGTGATCACAAAGTCACAGACGAGCATCGATCGTGCAATAGCCTAATATGAATATAGAAATTATATACTAATTAAAACTGTGATCACTAGAGGACAAGGGATCTGGTAATAAATCAATCAGGATCTTGAATGGAAACTGCCACCTTATGTGTCAGACGTTAATGCCTTTCACCCCGCTTTTTAAAATGAGCTGTTTATTTTAATGTGGTGGCACTTTTTGTGTTTCATTTATAAGAGTTTATATTTGTATGTGATTGACCTAGTGTGATAATTGTGAATTAAAGAGACGGATTTTAGAAGATTTACACAAAGCTTCGTTGCTTCATTCATCTTCTACCTTAACATTTTACCACCGTCCTGGCCACGTGGGACCCTTAACAAACTGACGTATTTTACTGTGTACTAGCACCATAACCGGTGGAAACTGTGTATTATTATTCACCGTTAGGTGAACTCTGGCAGTAAAACAAAAAGAAGACAACAAATTCAGAGTAGGTTACAATTCTGACCAATGAAATGAGTTCGGGGCGTGGCTTCCGGTGGAGCTCCACTTTCAATGGTTTCCCCCATGGGTCTGCAAATAGGTACTCTTGAAAATATGCCAAACCAAGACAAAAAAAATACTTAATCAATTGGCTACGGACATTACATGATCGCCATTTTAAGGGGAGAAGTGTTAAAGACATGTAAATCACGCCGATCACGTCGGAGAGACACAGACTGTCAGACGATCAAAGGTGAGATGGTGGGGAGAGAGAGCGTCTGTGCCGACAGGAGCAGGTTGACAGACAGTGGCTAATAATGAATTAACCACGTTTAAATTAGCATGTGGATGTACATGTTACTATGCTATGGTTTATATATGTTAAGCAGTGGTAGGCCTATATGGCATTGAGGGGTGTAGGGCCTAATTCAATAAATTACTCTGGCTATAATCAGTGATTATCAGCAGAATTCACGTTTTTATCTTTAACGGCCGTTTTCTCAAAATGAGCTTTTTCCAATACTCTGCGAAGGATATCTCAACTTCTAGACCACTGACAGCAACCAAACTTTCTATGATCATTCATAGCACTATTTTAAAGGTTTTTACACAAGGATTTGTTAATATATTGTTAATTGTCTGATTTATGATACATTTTCCTCCTAAAAACATGCCGAAAATGCATTTCTAAGACATGTACATAGTCTTTTTTGAATTATTAAATGAAAAAAGGCTGTATCCAAAATCTGTTGTGTAAAAACTTTAGAAACTAATATGTGGTTAAAATAAAATAGAGATTTTAACTCTGGCTTTATCCAACATCTCAAAATTTTTCTCGAAAAATGACCCAAATTTACGCATAATTGGTTAAATATTGCCATATTTGCATATTTAATAAAATATTAAAGAAAAACATGTAATACAAAACATAATTGTGTTAGTGTCAGTAATCAACTGGCAAAGTTTCATGATGATATCTATAAGTTAAAAAAAAATCCCTATTCACCTGGGGTGTCTCGCCTTAAGTCAATCAGTTTAAACAAACACACATGATGTGTTTGTAATGTTTTATATTGAATACATGTCAACAAGGATTAGGAAATGATCGCATTCTGTTTTATTCACGTTTTAAATAACGTCCCAACATTTTTTCGGAATTGGTGTTGTACAACATTCAAGGACTGAACAAAGGAACTGGGGGAATTTTCTTCCCAAGCAGCCGTTAGAAACGAAGCGCCTGTACTTTATCTTAATATCTCACTATTTCATCTTCTCAAAGGCCTGATAAACAAACCAAAGATTATTGTCCAGAAGGAGCCCCCCTCTCCCTTTCTTCTTGTGCTTTGTTTGTTTCCACTCCTCGGACCCACTAGATCAATATAACGCTGTCGCAATTATTACCATCAGCTACCATTTGGAATGATTGGATTTGCTCCAAAGGCTGAACAATAGATCTGGGCTGTATCATATGGTCGACTTCGCACTGCTGTAAATCCGTAATTGGATAAATTGCGAGGGCTAAGAAAAGCCATTTTCCTGCAGGAGAATAAAATAAAGGACAAATGTGCCAATGTTTAGTTGTTTCTACTCACAAAAAAAATATTACTGCATGAAATAGTCCTTATGGCACTGGGCAGCTGTATAAAGTAATCATATAATCATGACATCAAAGCTGCTGTCTCACCGATGATTGACTTTCTCATTTTAAATGGCTAACCACACACAGAGTTAAAAACAACGAGCAGAATAGAATGGGCTGCCTACATGGTCACATCAGATAAGGGATTTATTTATTTATTTATTATTATTCTTTCGGACAATTCCACACAATACCCAATTTTCTCTTGCAAATATTCATACATCATACTTTGTGTTGTCCGAAGGGAGACGGAAGAAGCCAAAGGCTTACCAGGTCCCGCCCCCATATATATATATATACATACATATACATTTTTTTTAAGAATTTGCAGTCCAATACACAGTCAATTTTAATCTAATTGCTGGGATACATCTCTACAGGACAATGCTTAATGTTTTGCACAGTAAAGGTTTTTTTTTATACAGTAAGGTACAAGACAGTCTTCTTTTTAGAGAGAAATAAATTAAGTGTGTAATTAGTGATAGGACGATAATAAAAAGTTTACATGATTTGGTCATGGCTCACAAGATCATGGCCTCTCCTTGTTAAAGAACCCCTCTGAAAGGCTATTCCTTCCCCTCTCTCTTTGCAGCCTTTGTCGTGATACAGATGTCAGAGGTGTTTACATTTAGCTTCAGCAGAGCACTTCCTAACAGAGCGCAATGTCGGGCTTTTGGTTATTTTGTCAGTGTTAGGCATTAGCTGTCCCTGTCACAAAAATAATCAATGTAATGCAAGTAATTGGAACAATACAATGTGTTTTTGAAGTCGAAATTACACCCAAGGTGAGGCTAAAATGAAAACAACATGGTTTCCCCTGCAATGAGGACACTGTCTAGAAAAATAAATTCCAGGGACTCTGTTCTATTTAATTTACTGCCCAGACAGAGACAGATTGTGGTCTGGTTTTTCCTTTTATTCGTTTTTTTTTAGGTCACCTGCACACACATTTTTCATTTCCAGCCAATCATCAGAAAGAAATACATTAATCACATTCCGGGCAACTTTTCATTGATTTACCAAAATCTACTACATGAAACATTACCTTAATAGTCAAATCTCCCCGATCATAACAAGCGGATAGCATCAGACAGGGCCCTGGGTATCTCATAGTGGCAATATCCCCAGGATTGCTGCATTGATATTACACTTTAATGTAATCTCAGGAGCCACGGACCTGCCCAGTTTGATTGGACAATACTGGCACACGGAGCTCTCAGGCATAATTCTTCATTCATATGTATAAATCACTCAAAGTATAGCAAGGGGATTTGAGTCACAAATCCAAAAAAGCAATAACTATGAAGTGGTGTGTGTGTGTTGGGGGGGGGGTCCAATTCAAATTTCCACATTCCACTGAGCATTAAGTGTAACGGCTTGGAAGGAAACCCAGTAGTAGACAGAACACCCAGCTCTTCAAAACACTTTCAAATGAACCAATCACCCTTGTGATTGTTGGAGAGAGTCAATCAGGGAGGTAATGCCAACGCTTGTCGAGGACATTTGAACACATCACGATGAGGGAGAGGCCACCACTATACAGCATATCTACTATCTCTGCAAGGAGTTTTTTTTTTCTTTTCTTTTTTTTATGGAAAATCGTGTCTTCAAAAAACCACCGCACATAGCCAAGTTCTGTCTGTGTGGGTGTGCCAAAACATTTCATACATTTCTTATTTCTACTTTAGGAAAAAATGCAGTTTTAATGTGACGTCCAAATGGAATTTTTTCTGTAATTCAAGTCAGGGGGTTGTGACATGATTCTCAAGGCAGTTCCACTTTGCTCCGGGAATAAACGTTGCTGCCCACAGAAGTCAAGGTTGGAGTATCGCCCGACTTCCTAAAGGAATATTTGGCCACGCAATTTAAAATTCAGCAGGATTAATTTTACGGCCTGTAGCACAGACTCTGTACAACATTAAAATAGATTCTGACCTGGAGACATTTCCCTCACTGTTTGACTTTACGCCTTCATTGTCCAACGTCTAGGTTTACCGTGCGGTCTGAGTAACTTGACATCAAAGTCCTCTTTGATATGTATTTCCAGTAACATCAGTGCACAAATGGCGTACCCTAAATAATCTGTGTGATGAAAGCCCACAAGAGAGTAGTGGATCTGATCTATAAGCCACAGTTCATTACTGTAAGACTCTCACTGTATGGACAGTATTATGCACACATGAGCTCTGTGCAATCATGGCTTGAGGTTTTCTTTCTTTATAGATGCACAACCCAGAGGACACCAGTGGACTATGTGGAGGTTTATTTATTTATTTGTTTGTTTGTTTGTTTGTTTATGTGTTTGTTTCAGGACAATGCACATTAATGAACATGTACAGACGTACATGTAAAAATGCCAGATTGTAGCCCGGGGGATCATTTCCATCTGTAGTCCATTAGGCAGGTTGATGTTACAATAAAAATTACAAAGATATACAATAGAAACATTTGCTATATACAAATACAGAGAAACAGAAAGAAAGAAAAGAAAAACAGGATCATTCATTGGTAGGATACATGTATGGACAGCATACATTTAGAGGTGGTTGCACCTTTGGTTAGTTCTTAGCCACACCTTTACTTGGCTCTTAAAGGTGGCCAGAGTGGGACGTTCCCTTATAGTTAGGGGTATTGTGTTCCATAATACACTACCTTTAATAGATAGTGCATTATGGCTGAAGGCAGTTTTTCTAAAAGGAACCTCACAGTCCCTGTTTACAACAGCAGGTTCTCAGCTTTATACACAAAAGTGCTGGGCTGCCACCTAATGGTTAGCTCTGTTGTTTGTGTAGACATGCTGTGCCCACTATGAGGTCACAGGGGTCCGCACAACGCTTTTTATCCCCCGAGGTGTGTGTAACAAAAGTTGTGAAGTACAACCCCAATTCCGAAAAAAGTTGGGACGTTATTATGTCAAATGTAAATAATACAGAATGTGAACATTTCCTAATCCTTTTTTGACATGTATTCAATAAATAACAGTACACATACAATTGGTATTTGTTTAAACTGATACACTTTATGGACTGCAGACAGGCCAGTCTAGTACCAACACTCTGTTCCTGTGAAGCCAAGCTGTATTAAGACGTGTAGAATGTGTCTCGGTATTGTCTTGCTTAAATAAGAAGGGACTTAGATATACGTTGTCTGGATGGCAGCATGTTGCTCCAAAACCTGTATGTACTCTTCAGCATTAATGGTGCCTTCATAGATGTGTAAGTTACCCATGGCATGGGCACTAACCCACCCCCATACCATCACAAACACTGGCTTTACAACTTTGTATTGGTAACAATCTGGATGGTCCTTTTCCTCTGGAGCCTGGAGGACACAACGTCCATGATTTACAAAAACTATTTAAAATGTAGACTCATCAGACCACAGCACACTGTTCCACTTTGAGTCAGTCCATCTCAGATGGGCCCAGGCCCAGAGAAGTCTTTGTGGATGTTGTTGATATATGTCTTTCACTTTGCATGGTGGAGGCTTATCTTGCAATTATGAAGTGTTCCATGGCCCATGTAGTGATATCCTTTAAAAATCATGTAATTTTTTAATGCAGTGCCACCTGAGGTCATGGGCATTACATTTTAATTTTGGACCTTGCCCCTTACATGCATGGGATTTATATATATATATATATATATATATATATATATATATATATATATATATATATATATGTATATATGTGTATATATATATATATATATATGTATATATATATACACATATATATATATATATATATATATATATATATATATATATATATATATATATATATATATGTGTATATATATATATATATACACAGACACACATACGTACTCGTTCAGACACATATGATTAAGAGATGATTTTATGATTAAACTCAAACACAAAGGAATGGAGAAGGTGCATATCATTCTCCTAACCTGTTTTTAATACACTTTGGCAGGAGAGACAAGTGAGGAGTCACATAGAAAGAGACAGGCCGTGAATACAGAGTGTGAGAGAGAACACAATAAGGATGGGGAAAGAAATGAAAAGGAGGAATATACAGTTGAAGGACAGAGACAAGACGATAGAAGGAAGAGGGATCAGGTTATGGAAAGCAGAGAGGCACGGAACAGGAGACTGACAGACACGGATTTAAAGCTACTGTTATCCAATTAAAGCTCTTCAAATGTCTTGTAATAAACATATTTTTTTTTTATCAGGGAAATCAGTCGCTGCTCAGTTTTTGGACGTTTTAGGAATTTCTAAAAACCCCATGGAGGGATGTGTTTTTGTATGAGATTTGCATCCATTTCCCAATTGGTTGTGGCATGTTAAGCATCCCAAAACTGCATATACTTTATTGTAAATTCTCTTCAGGAACCAAACCCCAGCAGTGTTGCTACACCATGCTACACACTGATTAACGAAGTCACTCTCACAAGTTCATTTAGGCTCAGAACATGAAATGGCCTGACTGCAGGTGTGGAAAATGAATACTTTTTTTGTGTGGCCTAAATGCATACATCCACAGGGTATACGCAGGTTGACACGGGCATCAATGTGATACTTGGGTGTGACATGTTTTTGTCTGCGCTGAGATAACGAGAATATATCAATAGCAGACAAGGAAAGCTTGATACGCGCGTGTTGAATTAAAGAGCCATATACCAAGGAGGAGGCTTTTATTCATGTCACTCCCTTCCCTTCATTGGCCCCCTTGGTTTCAAACACTAGGAGTGATTGACACATCACTTGAATGGCCCCAAATACTGTTTATGAATGCCGGGCACAATCAAGAATTCATATTCATAGGGAGTATCTTGAGTGTCTCCTACTTAGACTATTCTGACTCGGAGCAAACACTCTCTTGGCACTCTGGCCGTGCAGGTGCATGAAAGCATTCAAATTATAAAAGCAGTAGCCATATGACATCAAGATGGTTTAGCTTGCAAGCAAACTTCTCTGTACTCCAAGGAGATAGAAGAAAAAAAAAATCTGTCCCTCAGGGCGAAATGCATGTGACATAATCAGACTCTCCTTTTATCTGCCAACTAACCTTTTTGTGTTGTTTTTTTTAATTTTGTTGAGTACTCAGAAGCTTGATATTTACATTACTGAGTGATGGGATGGTCCGTTATGTCTGTAAGGGTATGTTGAATGGACTTTATTTGCCAGGGAACTCCATTGTAAACAGGATTGCGGTTAAATAAATTAGAATTCTCATCCATTGATTTATAATCTGATGTGCTGTTGGCAGTTGTGGAATGATCCGACAAAAATAGTACACAGACCTACTAGACATTACAGGGAATGCAGTTTGAGTCAGAGCCCAGGTGCAACGTCATCACAAAGAAGCTCAAGCTGCAGTGCAACAAGAGCATCCTCAACATCCTCTTCATGGATCTTACTCATTCCCAAACAATAGAAATGGGGATGATGCAACCATTTCCAGAAAGATTGAACCAAATCATCAAAAATACAGACCCGGAGTTCTATCCAGAAGCTCACTAAAACAGACAGGAGTTGAGATCCTTTGTTGCTGCCCTACATGCCACTAGGCATAAAGGGCAGTACGTAAGTAAGTAATCAAAATACAATTAATGTCATCTGCAAAAATGTCTTAAAGTTACATCATTTTAACTTAAAAACATATAAAGAAGGGCTATGTTGTACACCAATAGTTGAATTGCTTTTGCCTTGGGGTTTATTTTTGACCAAAACAGGCCAGAATATTATGTTAAAAAATATCTTTGTTAAGTGTTAACTTCCAATGTTAAACGTGTATAGTATCATGAATTTGACCATGTCCCTGTCCCATAGACATTGTGTATTTCAATCTATTTCTACATTTGTTCCCCTGTCAGTGGCCAACCATAGCTAATGTCAGGGTTTATACTAACAGCACACTGGTATCCACTGTCTTCCTTCAGCAGGCTCTTCCTCCTCACTGTTCAACATGGCAGAATGTAACCCCACTATGCTACTGCTAATTGCTCTCTCGTTGTTACATTTGTCCATATTAAAAAAAAATAAACCTTGGTATTGAGTGTCAGTTAAGGACCATACGCTTTTATGCATTTTTCCCATTTATTACATCCTGCAAAGTAGCGCTCTCTCACGCTCCACTGCACGGTGTGTCACTGCAGCTGTAACCATCCATATGTCATGCTGCATTAATTAGCATAGCCATATTATTTACTTCTGTGCTTTAGTTGTTTACTAAGTTGTATTGTGCCTTACCAGGGCCTATGCACCAGACAGGAAGTGTGTTTGAAATACAATAAACGCCATGGTCTTGTAAAACTCAATAAGTTCAAATTTGTTTGTGCATAAGAAAGAGTGGATTCCTTACACTTTTAGTGGTGAATGTGATACATGTGTACATTCTACTTTCACAGCACTGTAAATATAAGCAAGAGGGCGACATACCTTGCAGCCAGTGGCATCTCATTATGCTGATTATGGTTCACCTCAGTGCGCCTCACTGTCCACAAGAGGTCAGACATTAACAGCGCAAGTCATAAATAGTGCACTAAATATCCCTGCCTCCTTACGCCAAACAGGGCAGTCACAAGCAGAGGCCAGCGGCAAGGATGCAAAGCTTTTATATATATATATATATATATATATATATATATATATATATATATATATATATATATATATATATATATTTAAATATATATATATATATATATATATATATATAAAATTTTATTTGTTTTAATATGTGAGTCAGTGTTAATGAGTAATACACATTTAAGGGTTTCCTCAAAAATAAAAAGTTAAAAAGGATAGATGGGTAGCCTACAGGCCATTGACATCCACGCTGTTTGTGCGGTGAGTTAGAATAGTTGAATCATGTTAAATGTTGGTTTGCAATTGAGCTGAACATTTTCTATCATGGGCTATGTTTTATTTTAGGCTTTACATGTTGTCTACTTTCCTACGCTAAAACTCAACTGTGGGCCTGGCCCTCTCGACTGAAGAGTGGTTGTCACGCCTTCTCTTTCCAAGGAGGCAGGTTCATCTCGTCGCTCGATCCAGCGCCTCGGATACAAACGTGTGGCCAGCACTTAAGCTGTAGATTTTGTAGTAGTTGCGCAAACTCAACAGTTCACCCTGAACGATGGAAAGAAAGTGAAGAAGAAGTAGTAGCCCTGTTCTGAAGATGTAATGGCAAAAGAAAAAAAAACTTAATATCCGGTGGTGAATTTAACCTCAACTAAAGTTGCATTTATTTATTTATTCTTCTTTTTTGGCCAAGCGCTGGGAATATTTGAGCGTCAGGGGGTCTCAAAGGGAGACGTCGCTCTACGTCATTGGCGGTGGACTGACTTTACAAGCAGGGATGGCCACCGCGAGGCTTGACTACGTTGCTCCGTGGTGGACCTACTGGCTGCACAACTTCCCTCACTTCAATTTCCCTTTCCAGTCGGTCGACAACACTTTTAAACCGGAGGAGGCGAGCTATCAGCAGGTTGGTTAACTGTATTGGTGCGTAAAAACGCGCACGTAGTTTCTGGAGAATCTCACCAGGGGAAAAAAAGAAAGAAATCCGAGCTGTTGTGGACTATTGAGTAAAAAAAAAAAACTAGTGTAAACACCATATTTAAATGTACATTGAAGCAGAAAGTCGTGTTGAATGTTTTTATTCTGATGAATTAGTCTAGTGCAGCTCTCATAAAATACTACAAGTGTTGGTTCCATTGTCAAGAAGAAGGAACCCACACTGTGCAGTTCTCACATGATGACACATGACCTGTATTAACTACTGGACTGTGCAATAGCTCAGCTGGTAAACGATGTACTGCATCAATATATCTGCTGGCTTGTACACAACACACCCTTTGTTAACCTCTCAAGTTCATTCTTTATTACATTTAAAACAAGGGTTTCATCAATTCTGTTATGCAAACCATTACGTTATACACTATCTTTTGTGCAGGATTCAGCATACGTTTAAAACCTAAAGTAATAAAGTATAATAATAATAATAATAATAATAATCACCCTTGATGAATGCTCTTGTTTAACACTATAAAACCACACATTCCCTGGCTGACATGGTTGTGTCCTGCTCTTTTCCACTCTATCCTGCTCATGGGAAATTGGATGGCATGAGGCGTGTCCAAATGGGGGAAAATGTTTTTTCTCACATTGTAAAATAAATTATGTATTTTAATTTCCCCAGTGTACATTTATGGCCATTTTTGTCCATGTTAATGTCCCAAACTGCCATTGTTAAGTGATGGTGGACTGACTGTGGGCAGCAGGACCAGAGTCATTATAGATCAAATGGGCTGTATGATGGGAAATAAAAATGGACGCTCGTGCTCAGCCGTTTCCATATAGTTCTCCATCTGCAGTCCATCACTTTATTATTACCTTTTATTTTGGCCAGCTATGTTGTGGACCCTTATGACTCTTTCTACAACCTAGCCTTGATTTATGATGAGTTTGTCTAATACAAAAGAGTTGGATTCATCCTATTTACCTAGGGGGCAAAACCCCCTTTTTTTTTTTAAAGACATGGAGCGTTGTAAAAGGTTGTTCACCAGAAATTATATCCAGGACCTTCCAGGATCCCAACCTGGGTGCTGGAAAGCCACAGGGGGCCGACATAGAGCAAATCAGAACCACTGTTTAAGCGAATGGGGGTGGGCTAATAGGGAATTTTTTAAACTTATAGATATCATTATGAAACTTTGCAAGTTGATTACTGACATTAAAACAACAACTTTTTGTATTACAGTTTGAATAAATATGAAAAACCATCAATAACTTACTAATGATGCGTAAATTTGCATATCTGCAAAGCCCCAAAATCTAGATGTTGGAAGAAAACAAAGTCAATTTGCTTTTAAATTTTGAAAACAAAACAAAACAAGTGTCCAACTGCCTGAAGCCTTTCCTAATCACAGTTCAAATTTGATCAATAACCCATAGAAAATGAATTTTTTTATACTGTTTTTTTCCAAGGGAATGTCTAGCCATTTCCTAAAATACCAGCTGGAGACTCCAAAAGGACACTTTTGGTCCATGGCACATGAAATGTAACTGATGTAACTAAATGTAAAAGATTTATTTTCTTTTATTTTAATGTCGGTAATCAACTGGCAAAGTTTCATAATGATATCTATAAGTTCAAAAAATTCCCCATTAGCCCACCCCCATTCACCCCCATTCACTTAAACAGTGGTTCTGATTTGCCATGTCTGCACGCTGTAGCTTTCCAGAAGCTTGTTGTCAAGGTTGTCCACCCAGGTTGTGATCATGGAAGGTCCTAGATGTCATTTTTGGTGAACAACCTTTTACAACGCTCCATGTCCATAAAATCACTTTGCCCCCTGAGTAATTGCAATCCAACAAAAAGTCACTTGATATCAAAACATCATTGTGGATTTAATAAAAAAAAAGCTCCAATTATGTTCAGGAGGGCCAAACTATGAACACTGTAGTGTTTCATTTATTCCAGCTAAAGGTACATGGTGTAGTGTGTGTGTGTGTGTGTGTGTGTGTGTGTGTGTGTGTGTGTGTGTGTGGGGGGGGGGGGGGGGGGGGGGGGGGGGGGGGGGGGGGGGGGGGGGGGGGGGGGGGGGGTGGGGGGGGGGGTGTGAGTAACAAACAAAACAAATCTAATTAAAACAGTATACGGCTGGATAGCATTATATGCAGATCTCATTTTTCAACTTGGAAAAACAAAACTTCTATGGATACACTGTATTCTCTGGGCTATATTTCCAAACCCTGAATCCCCAAATAATATGCTGCCGGAAAATATACAACCAGCTATATCCTAGCGCTTGTTGTTTCATTAAATGAGTCATTCTCAGTTAGCTTTAATGAGTCTTAGTTAACTTAGTCATTGTTAAGCCTGCTACAGACTTCTACATCCTCCTGTGAAGATAAAAGCTCAATGGACGCAGATACTGAAGTAGTTTTCTCTGTCTCTCTGCCTCACTCTCTCATCGATCCTTCGCCTCGTTATTGCTTTGCAGCTAGTGGAAATTGCAGTGTCCGCATGTGTGATTACAAAACAATGGAGTGGAAAATTAAGAGGGCGAGAAAGTGGAACTAGCTCACATTGTGCATATGATGGGCTAGTTATAGTGACAGTGAAATGTTGTCTCATAAACTATGTCCTAAAAACAAAGATGATGAGCAAATGATTAGATTATTTTGGCCTGGGTGCACTCAGCTGACAATGAAACAATGTCAGCTGAGGTATCTTTACAAAACCCCCGTACCTTACTGACCCATTTTGTTTCAGCTGCAATCCATAAATGAATCGATCAACGGGTTCACTCAACAACTGTATTTGTATTCTGTGCGGTTGTATTTAAACTTCTTTATTTTGGCCTGATTGGCATATTTTTCTAGACTGGTCCTACCAGACCATACTTCATTTCATTTGTACAGAAGGTCTGGAATCGCTCAATTGACAAACTTTAACTCACTTGAAGGCGGGTGTCTGTTGAAGTTTAAAAACTATTGGATCTACCCAGTGCCACTCTGGATCTGCCAACCAATTGTCGTTACGTATGTCATGCACCGGCTACTGAGACACTCCTTCTGTTCGCTGATTGGACCTGCAGAAATCTGGCCAGAGAAAACCTAAGAATATACTGCAGGCCCAGACTGACTACTGAAGGGAAATGAAAATTGAGCGGAAGTAGGTAGACGGGCGGTGCCAGGCTAATATTTTCCAGACCACCACACTCATCTTGAATTGTTATGCAATGTGCATCAACATGCCAGTGTTTAATACCGTGCTCTTGTTTATCGAACTTGAGCTCTGTTGGCCTGTCTCAGTTAGAATGTCTTGATGATCAAATATCTAGTTGGAATATACTAACCTGCCTGGTTAGTGGACAAAGGACACATTTTGAAAAAGGAAGAAAATATGGAAGCATATGTAAAAGAGTATAAATTGAATTTGGTCAAATTGTCAATGTCATCCAAGTGGAATAATTAGTTAAAGAGGTGGTGGTGGTTGTTTAAAGGAATAGGCCCTGCTTAGTCACCCGGACATAGACTTTCTGGCATACAGACTTTAGAACTCAAGTGCAAATTATTTGCAAGCGAAATCAAACTTACACTGGTTTCCGAATTGCATACTCTTTCTTTTTTCTATTCTACATACTATATCTGACGATAAAAATAATCTATTTAGGATGCAGTAGGCATACTATTGGGACATATTTTAACTTATTTCTTTCATCATAACATTGCGCCTTGATCTTGCCTCTTGCTTTTATATCCGTCGCATCCCCATTTGTTTTCATGCGGAGGCTCCGTTGATGTGACGTCACTTCAGGTTCGCACTGGATTATGGGTCAGATTCACCCAAATATGATCCTGTTTTCAACACTAAAAATGTTGGCAAGATGTAGTAGACATCCGGGTCTTTCTATCCATCCTAAATCTGGCCACAAGAATCAGGGCATACTAAATCTTTTTTCTACCATACTAAATAGTAGAAAGTATGCGATTTGGTACGCAGGGTTAGGCTTTCTATTTGATCCTCTTCAAACCAATCAAGTGCTCAATGTTATGAGTTTGAGCTCACTAAATGTAATTATTTATTTTTTATTTAACTTGAGAGACCAGTTGAGGGGTGACCCTCATTTACAATGACGTCAAGATCAAACAAATTCAAAGGAAAAACAACAATACATAAACAATATTCAATGCAAATACATCAAATACACAACAACAGGTGAAGAGAAAAAGAATTGAAACATTTACACAGTGGTGAAGAGTGGCAGCAATTAAAATTAAATGGGTGAAAGTACAATATAGCCTAATTAAAACAGTTACAGGTAGAGTTTGGCAGATTTAAGATAGTTTGTTTAAATTGGTTAAAGGATATGAAGTTATTTAGTTTAATTTGTTGCTGTAAGTTGTTCCAGGAGTCAGGGGCACTGAAGCTAAAAGCTGTCTTTCCCAGCTCAGACCGGGCTTGTGGTACATAAAGCATAAGCATGTCAGTGGAGTGGGTCTGATAAAGCCCATCTGAAATTTGCAGCATTTCTGTTAAATAACGAGGAAGCTTCCCGGTCAAGGCTTTGTAAATAAAAATGTGCCAATGTGCGTCATAGTGATAGTGATAGTGATAATTAATGAACATAATGGGATTTCCTGCTGGGGTTTTTTGGTTCCAACGCTGCAGGATGCGTCAGCCAACACCAATGTTTGTGCAGCAGTGAAAATCATTTTTAGATTGTTGGGGAATGTTTTTATGATGAAAAAAATCAAACAGATGCTGTGTCTAAGTAGATGATTCATGCCATTATAAATAAACTACAAATAAAAAGGAACTTGTTTGCTCGATAAAATGGTCATATGACTCCGTCTCTGTAAGGAAATAAACATGATTACAAACTGATTAGTGTAGAAAATAAGCAATTCCATGTTAGTCTGCCTTGGATCAGTCTTACCAGCAGTGATTTAAAAACCACATTTTCATCGCAGTACATTTTGAATTTTTTTTAATTTAACCTTTATTTATACTCAAGATATCATTGAGGGGTGACCCTCATTTGCAATGATGTCGAGAAACAAAAACAACAACACATACACAATATACAATGCAAATAGAACAAATGCACAACAAGCTGATAAAGAGAAACATTTTAGACAGAGGTGTAAAGTGGCTGTGAATAAAATTAAATTGGTAAAAGTACAATACGGTCTAATTAAAACGGTTACAGTTAGAGTCTGGTAGATTTATGATAGTATGTTTAAATTGGTTAAAGGATATCATGGTATTCATTTTAATGTGTTGCTGTAAGCTGTTCCAGGAGTCAAGGGCACTGAAGCTCAAAGCTGTCTTTCATATAATGTTTAATGTAGAAAGGCTGCCATTACAGACTGTGGTGATACACTGTTTGTGCTACTTTCTCCATATCACTGTTTCTCTCCATCCTCCAGACTTTAAATATGTTGTACACTAAGAAATCACAAGACTGAATGAAAACCATTTTGTCACATGCTTCCTCCCTTCCCACAGCCCGGGGTCATTTCTGTTTTTGCTGCGGCAACCAACTCCCCGTGTTTCTACCACCCTTTGCTGGAGGCTAGCGGTCAGCAGTGATAATGTTGATCAATGGAGGAGGCATAGCTGCACATATCTCAACATGAGTGTTGTTTGATAGTGGTGGGTTGTTTTCACACATGCTGTCAACCTTTTCAAGCGGC
Source organism: Hyperoplus lanceolatus (assembly GCA_026929865.2). Lineage (NCBI taxonomy): Eukaryota > Metazoa > Chordata > Actinopteri > Uranoscopiformes > Ammodytidae > Hyperoplus > Hyperoplus lanceolatus. Next base: position 2,726,157 of record CM049410.1, read on the forward strand.
GGGGTCACCCAGCCCTGACATCTCATGGCCGCACATAGCAGCCGTCTGCCTCCTTTAGAGATATAAACTGCTGAAAAAGGTTTTGGTGGACTTTATTTTTCAATTCAAAATGCATTTGTGGTCTTTTTCTCTCTTTTCTCCCCCCGGGCCTGCCTCTAGTCTCTGGTCTTTCTAGCCTGTGTCGGTGCGGTGGGTCTGGGTCTCAGCCTGCTGCTTCTGGCCGTGTACCTGGTGTGCCTGTGTTGCTGCTGCAAGGACATAGACGAAGACTCCAAAAGGCAAGATACCAGCTGTGTCACCTGGGCGGCTGTCATCACAGGTCTCCTCATATGGTGAGTGCCAATTGGTTAAAGCTGTAGTGTGTAACTTTTTTCATATAAATTAATGTTGGTTTACATTCAAGCCATCACCAAAACGAGTTGACACAAAGTTGATTAACCTCCACACAGCTCCACAAAACTCTCTGTAGTTGTCAGAATGGCAGGGAGCGTTTTAAAAACTGGTTTCACTCTCCGACACTGGCTCAGGAGCTCAAAAGTCGCCCACACAGTGTTTCAGTTGTTGATTCTACAGCTAAGAAAAAAACGTGGATGTAAAGCAGAAGGAATACAATTAATGTGCGATCACCGAAGGCAAACCTTGTGTATGTGTGCAGACAGTGTTGTTGTAATTACTCAGAATTCCTCATGGGGGCAACATAAGTTACGCACTATAGCTTTAAGTGGTCAAATAATGCTGTTGTCTTTCTTTTCGTGCCACTAATCTGACAGAACTTGTTGAGTAACTTGACATATGAGCATTAATCATCCGAAAGCTGTGTTTTTATTTTGGGGGATATTTTGGGATAAAGTTGTCCTGTCCTTGGACATTGTAGTTATTTGTTAACGTCATAGCATAATTGCCTAAATCATATTTACTCTACTCTTCTTTTACTCTACATCTACTCTATTCTACATCTACTCTACTCTACATCTACTTTTCGTTAGCCTAATAGCATAACTGCCTAAGTCATATTTTAAGGGTTACAGAGTAGGGTAAAGTAGATGTAGAGTAGAGTAGTAAATATGATTTAATGCTGGATTGGTAATCTAGCCCCATTTGAACATTGCATGATGGGACTGACAAAGGAAATGATGCTTAAATTCAAATATCAGTCAAATGACATAGCATTTTCTTCAGTTTATACAAAGTTTTTAACATAGGACCCGGATTATTTAGTTTCCTCTTATTAGGGATACAGGTTTAGAGTATCGTAGGCTAACATGAAGAGTGCAGATGTGCGGCTCCACCGCCTCTTTGTAACTCTGTCTGTCTAAAGACTACAAATAAGAGCTAGTTAAGCTGTGCTATCTCTGACAGGCCACATCCTCAGCAGGGCCGCGGTCAGCTGACGGCTTGCTGATCCCACTTCTAAATCCCTCAGCTGACTGTTCAGAGATGACTACGTCTGCCACAAGTTTGACCGTTGATTGCTCTTTCTCAGTCATTTCAAATGCTCTAACACAAACCATAATACTGCAGTCTTGGATCTGTCTTTTTTTACTATTTTACTATGTACTGTCCTGTGCTTTGCTCTATTTGATAACTTACAATTGCACTCACTGAACCCCGAAATCTCATATTGTCATAGGTTGTAACCGCAACATGCCTGTTCATTGTACTGCCAATGTATGCAAGCGTTTAAACAAGGAGGCAGCTTCTATGAAAATGACCCTGTCTCACTTAATTCTTTGGCGTGAGATTTAATACACTATAAAACATGTATCTTGTCACAAATGAGAGAGAAGAAATGAGTCTCCGACAAAAAGGGCTTGATTGAATTTGCCCACTTAAAAGTTGTGACATTTATCGAAGTGTTGGGGCTTTAACTTTGTTTGCCACTCTGTGTCCATACTGAGCCAAAGCCGCAGCACACAAGGCCTCTTGTAATGTTAAGTGACTGAGCATGATGCTGTTTAGCAAACAAGTTTGGTTCAGAGCTCTCATCTCTCTCAGTAGAAGCCTGTTCCAATGGGTGTGTTACGGCTGGACAGGGAGGACACAGGCGCGGAGACAGTAGAAGGTTTATTAAACAAGAATCAGCTGGGGGTTGGGCTGGGATCCAGGGAAAATCCAACTGTCCTGGGGGGGTTGCAGGGAGAGAGCAACAGAGAATGTCCAGGGGCTTGTGCGAGAGCAGACCAGAGCAGGCAGGCAAAAAAAAAAACATATATATATATATTTTTTTTTATTTTTTTTTTAGTTTGTGTGTTTGATATTAACATCATATTATGCAAATGTGAGTTATCATACAAAAAAGGAATAAAATGTTTTGGTCTAGATAATTAATAGCCTAAAAATGTAATCAGTTCATCTGGGAGGAAATCCGAAATTATCTGATCATGTCACGTTCACATCCATGCACAGTGTGTATTGAGTTTATTTAAAAACATTTGGAAATGGGGCTGTCCTCAGTTGCCCATGCACTGTGTATAGTCTATAGCGTATTTCAGCCTTATCTGTGGAAATAAAAGTAAAAGTAGCTGGACAACAGAGTTCTCCTGCTTCGTTCCTCACACTGCATTTAAATGCATTCACTATATTACAGAGAAATATGTCCCGTAAAAGAAAAAGAGCTCCAAGCCCAACCCAGAGGACCCTCCATAATATTTTATTTTATATTAATATTTTTATGGAAAATCCATGTGTCCTTCTTCAGTAGCTTCTAATTCGTCTGACCCAGTGTCTCCAAATTATTTGTTCACACAAAATTTCTCAGATTTATCCTCTTAATTTTCCTCTCAAATTGCACCAGATTCATGCATTTCACTTTAAAAAGGTAAAAAAAATCTTAAGGGGGCATACCCCCGGACCCCCCTAGGAGGTCTGAATCTTGGCTGTCTAATATTTTCGCACAGCTGCACAGTGGAGGCACTAGCGGAAAACACTGGGTGTGTGAATGATATTTAACACAGATCTATAGTTTCAGCAGCGCTAACATTGGAGAGGGGCCCCCTAATCATATTTCGCTTAGGGCCCCCTGAAGGCTTGGGCCGGCTCTGTGTGAACTGAAACTACAATCTGGCAGTATCTGGAAGGTCGGGCCGAGTATATGAAGGGTGGTTGATTGGTGATTGCTGGCAGCTGTGAGTGCTTGAACTGACTCCCACACACCTGCTCCAACCCTGCAACCCAGACAAGCAGACGGGCAGAAAGCAAAAAACAAAAGAGAGGCGAAGAGGCCCAGGCAGAATCATGACAGGGTGGTCAATATCCCTGCATTCCAAATCACATACTCTTTCTTCTTACTACACTACATACATACGTACAGAAGAGTTTATGTCGAGAAATGTCAAGAATAAAGACGAATACTCCAAAATGCTATTGGAGTTGGAGGGGCATTTATGTATTTTCAGCATACTAGAATTGACGTGCATGTTTTGGGACATCCTAAATCTTTTTCTGGCATACTAAATAGTAGGGAAGTATGGGGATTGGAATGCAGGGTATATTCAGCTCAACAAATAAACTACCGCATTCAACATCAACTTAAAACATAGCCATTGAACAGACAGTCTTGACATTACAGGTTGAGTTTTTTTGGTTCAGTGCCACACTTTGTATACCTTGGTATGTTGTGCTCTACCTAAAAGTTTGAGTGTGTGATGTTGTTCCCTTTTACAATGTTTTCACGTTTTTTTTATTTTTTGGGCATATTTATGCTTTATTGATAGTGTAGAGACAAAGGTGGAATGGGGCAGAGAGTGGAGTGACATGCAGAGAACAACCGTGGGCTGGAATCGAACCCGCTGCTGGCCGAGGCTCATGGGGGGGACGCCCTACCAACTGAGCTAAGGGCGCCCCCAGCATTACACGTTTAACTATCTATCGACTGATGTTGTTGAAAGATGCTTTGAGCTTAATTGAAACATGTGCTTGTTACGTCTTCAGTTAGACTGCAACAAAGAGGGTTTTTACAGAGACGCAGCGATTGAGAAAAATCAACATTTATTTGGTATAATATGCCACTTAACTGTATAAAATAAAATATTATTTATAATATAAATAATATTTATGTTATTTTATTATGTCGGGTTGTTAGCCTGATTATTGAAAATGTACTTTGATGTTATTAAAATTGAAATAAAGATGTATTTTTATTTTTTTAACCCCATTAACTTTTTCCCAGCATTTAACTAACCATGATATTTAAAAAAAAAAAAAGTATCACATCTGTTGTTGTTGCACTGGAACAGAAAAAAGTCACTGCTGACTGACTTAACTGGCTTAATAAAGGTTAAACATAGAACAAAAATCCAATATTCTAAAAATCCTCTCTGTGTCAGTCTCTTGTTATATGCCATTACTTGTTGATCCATTGTGGCCATATGTTTAGCTCATAACATCTTCTGAATACTAAAGCACAATCCCCCAGGCTACACAAGGGATCCATCCTTGGAGGAACAAAGACACTAATACTTACCACTGGAGTACACATTTGCTCCAGTCCAGGCCTATTATTAAATGTATTGATTTTATTTTTTTACCACCTCTGGCTGCTGCCAAAAGCCTTTTTTCACAACCACACAAAATAGTCACTTTGCTGAAAGCTTGATGTCCTGTGTCATTACTATGTCATTAATGTGTCATTAGTGGCTCCTTATTAGCTCAGCCATGTCACTAGGTTGGACTCAGGGTTAATGGAGAGCTCATCATCCCCCGTCCGACAGGAATCAGCTGAAACATGAAGGTCTCGAAGGATTGTTCCATTTTGTATAACCATATGAACAAAGCCCTTTATTTCTCCAACTATGTCTATGCAGTTTGGGTTGTAAGGATAACCAACAGTTGCAAACATATATTTTTCTCTCAGACCAGAGTGTATAGGATATTCCCTCCAATGCCCTTAATCATAACAAGTGGTCAACTAGTTTAACGGAGGAGACAGGCGAGACAGGCAATGGGTTTTCATGATATCATTACAAGGTTAGAGCAACAGCAGACACCTCCGCACATACGCATTGACAGTGACACATCACACACGCCCCCTAAATGGTACAAATGGTGTTCCGCAGGGCTCAATTTTAGGTCCAGTCCTATTCACAATTTACATCAATAACATTGTTTCATCACTACAAAACCGCCATGCCCATTTGTATGCGGACGACACTGTACTGTATTGCATTTCTGATTCAGTGCAACAATCTGTTCAGAACCTACAGAGCTCTTTTAACTCCCTGCAGAACTGTCTAGTGGATCTCAGGCTTGTCCTTAATACAGAAAAAAAACAAAATATATGTGTTTTTCCAGAGCAAGAATTACACATTTTAATGATCTTATTATTCACACAAATAATGGATCTCATATTGAAAGAGTCACTGAATATAAATATCTTGGCATCTGGATAGATGAAAAACTCTCTTTTACATTTCACATAAAAAATCTTGTCTGTCGTCTGCGACAAAAGATTGGATATTTTTTATAGGAATAAAGCCACCTTCCCGTTGTTCAGTAGGAAAAGGATTATTGAGGCAGTTTTATGTCTGTCCTTGATTACGGTGATGTGGTTTAACCCTCTGAACCCGGAGCCCGCAGTACTGCGTTCTATCGGTGATTTCGTTATGTTTTAATACATTATTTAACATTATTAAATCGCAGCAATGTGGTTTAAATATCTCCGGAAAGCTGGGATTCTCCCCTTTCAGGGACATATTCTCACGATAGTATACGTGACTCACAGCCAGAGATATGTTGCTGAGAGGCGCGAAAATGTATCAATCCTTTCCGTTGCGCTACTGGCTGAGCCGCTTGTCAATCAACATTTTGCGAAAACGTCATCGGCCCTTTCCCTTGCGTGATTGGTAGAGCTGCTTGCTGTCATATTTTGTGAAAAACCATCCAATCAACTTGGTGTAATCACTAAGGACCTCCCCATTACTTGTCAAGCATGTTTACAATCACTGAACAAAGGACTCCTATTCATGCTCCTATTTCGACCTCACCACGGCGCGGATGTTCGACAGCTGAGGCCCGCGACGAGATTCAGAGGAGCAGTGATGAGGAAGACGCCAATTCCGACATTGAGGGCTTTGACGAAGAGGAATATGAAGATGACATGGATCCATTTGAAGACGGGTAAGAGCATTTGTTTGACAAAACGTCTGTTTTTGTAATGGAAGCTAAGTGTGAACATGTAAACTAGCTTGAATGTTGCGTCCGTGACATGACCGATTTTTTTTTTGGAACTGACGTGACAGAGCTGTATACTCTTGTCGCCAGCCTTCTGTTGTTTGAAAACAAGTAATAGTTTTCAAAAGGTAGAGAATAGAAATATATTTCAATAGTCTTACTTAATTCTCCGCAGTGTCTGTGCATTATTGATTTAGTGGGTGCAACAATGTAGGCTAGGTTCAAAACAGTACAATTTTCCCGTGTGTCTCTATTTTGTTTGCTAGCTGTCTCTCTTTTTGGACACCCGTGTGTGTGTGTGTGTGTGTGTGTGTGTGTGTGTGTGTGTGTGTGTGTGTGTGTGTGTGTGTGTGTGTGTGTGTGTCAATATGTTTGCGTATGAGTACGAAAATGGTGAATGAACCAGCATAGGCATTAATCGGTGGCAGTGCAGCGCTGTCTGTTGTGTGAGATGGAAAGTCGTCATTTAGTCTGGCTGAGGGAGGAGACAGAAGTTACGAGAGAGAGAGAAACAAACATATTGTAGTAGGCTATACAGCTGTTTATAAACGGGTATAATAATTTATTTTAGAAATTGCAAATGAAGCTCTGTGTGTAAATGTAAAATAGCTTGAATTTTGCATTCTTGACATTACAGGGACTGATTTCTCTACTACTAGCACTACTTTTGTTTGAAAATAATAGTAATAGGTGTGTATTCTGTGTAAAAGTATTTACCTTTACAATTTACAAATAGTAGAGAATGGAAATGTTTTTGCATCGACTTTTATTACACTGTTGTTTGCAAATACAAGTTGTGAAGTTTGAATATTTTTGTTATGAGATAATGAGACTGATTTCTGTGAATCTGTGGCAGCACCAGGTCCAGCAGAAGAGGAGAACCACCCGCAAGAGGTCCCTGTCCCAACTCCACCAGCACCCCCTACGCAGCAGCGGGCTTGAAAGACTGAGGAAGACCAGGACACCGCTCCTCCTGTCTCCAGGTTTCAACCTGCACACCCCTGGCCCACAGCTAGGCACACACTTCTACACACCAATTGAGCTCTTCTAATTGTGTTTCACTGCACACACTGTAGACACACTCTGTAGCAACACAAACAAACAGGCTGCCAAAAAATTGCCATGGGTAAAAAGTTTAAATGGACTAATTTGACAGTTGAGAAGTTTTACAAGTACATTGGACTCCTCTTTTACATGGCCCTGCTTAGACTGCACCACATTGCTGATTACTGGAGGCAGAACCACGTTTAACCTGTCCATTTGCGGCAACAGTCATGAGTAGGGACAGATTTGGTGTCATCTCCTGGAACTTACACATAAGTGATCCAGATAAAGATGTAAACAATGATAGGAAGAAGGGAACGCCACAATTCGACAAACTCTTCAGGGTCAAACCTCTCCTCAATTCGATCAAAACCGCAGCAAAGACCTATTTTCATCCACACTAAAACCTGGCTGTGGATGAAAGGATGGTTGCCTCAAAGGTTAAAACCGGAATGACTGAATACATGAAGGCCAAACCTACTAAGTGGGGTTTCAAATTGTTCGTTTTGGCGACTCAAGCAATGGCTACACCATAGATTTTAACATTTACACAGGGAAAAGTGTCATCCCCTCCCGACATGGCCTCTCTACGATGCTGTAATGTCACTGTGCAGCCATACCTAGGGACAGGGTATCACATTTACACGGATTGTGATGCGTCCCTTTCATTACACATCCCATGGACCTTTTTATATGTGGTATCAAGTCATTATTCAGTCTCATTTTGCTTAATTCCTCATATGTGGTCAAAGTAGAGTAAGGGACAATTTGTATTTTGGAAAATTTGATTTTAGTCATGTTTTTTTGCACTTCCCAACTTTTTTTGGAAAATGACAGTGCATTATAGAAGCTAATGCTTTGTAAATGGGGATAATGCTTTCGCTCAGCAGGATAGTACTCTTTTTGTTTTCATGCCTGTTCACTTTTCTTGGCTCATTTGTTGTCTGTCTGTTCTCTTCCAGTTTTCCCTGGTGGAGACAAGACGTGTGGATCAGGTCCTTCCTCTGGCAGCATCTGAAGTCCTCCTGCATCCACACTATTTATATTTTATTTTAGTATTAGCATGTTAACATTAGTCAATTATTGTATTTCTTCATGATTTTTTTGTAAGTGACATCTACTATAAAAATCGGACTTCAAATTTCAGCATTTGGCAAAATATATATTTTTTTTACATTGGTCTAGGGCAATATTGAACCTTCCTTACTGAGAGCTGAGAGTGTTCTTAACATTTTGATATGAATCACCTGGGTATTATGTTATCTACTTGCCCTCTAAAATGGTAATTTATAAAAGCATGTAAATCGAGAAAATGCCCTTAAACCTAACCCCATAAAACGTTGGGACAAAAAAATCATTTTTGTCATGTTTTTTGTACTTCTCAACCTGTTTTTGGAAAACTTCCAGTGTATTTTAGAAGCTAATGTTTTGGAGAAGCAATTTCAAGAGCCAAAATAATTCAATCAGATGAATAAAGGTATTATTTCACACAAATTTTGAAATTTTTCAAAAATCGGACTTCAAATTTCAACATTTATGTCAAAATATTTTTGTTTTACATTGGACTAGGGCAAAATTGAACCTTCCTCTCTGAGAGCTGAGAGTGTTCTGAACATTTTGATATGAATCACCTGGGTATTATGTTATCTACTTGCTCTCTAAAATGGTAATTTATAAAAGCATGTAAAATCGAGAAAATGCCCTTAGATCAAAACCCAAAAAACGTTTGGACAAAAAGATCATTTTAGTCATGTTTTTTGCTCTTCCCAACCTTTTTATGGAAAAATTCCAGTACATTTTAGAAGCTAATGTTCTGGAGAAGCAATTTCAAGAGCCAAAATAACTCAATCAGATGAATAAAGGTATTATTTCACACAAATTTCGACATTTTTCAAAAATCGGACTTCAAATTTCAATATTTATGTCAAAATATATTTTTTTTACATTGGACTAGGGCAAAATTGAACCTTCCTTACTGAGAGCTGAGAGTGTTCTGAACATTTTGATATGAATCACCTGGGTATTATGTTATCTACTTGCCCTCTAAAATGGTAATTTATAAAAGTATGTAAAAACGAGAAAATGGCCTCAGGGCTCAGAGGGTTAATCGGCATGCATCTCGTTCATGCCTTAAACTCCTAGACTCTGTATTTCACTCTGCTTTGAGATTCATTACAGGAGATGCTTATGATACACACCATTGTGTTTTATATGAAAAGGTTGGGTGGTCCTCCCTTAAGGAGAGACGTGATGCACATTGGCATATTTTTATATATAAAGCTCTGACTGGAAAGCTACCACTCTATTTGACAGAAATGCTGCTTATTTCAGATAGGCTTTATCAAACCCACTCAACTGACATGCTTATATGTTCCCTATGCCCGGTCTGAGCTTGGTAAAACCGCTTTTAGCCATAGTGCCCCTGACTCCTGGAACAGCCTACAACATACAATTAAAATAAATACACTCATAACTGTTAACCAATTTAAAATTAATATTTTGAATCAGCCCCTCTACACTTGTAACTGTTTTAATTAGGCTATTGTCTCTTACATTCAATTGATCTGAATGTTTTAAATTGTTGGTGTGTGTGTGTGTGTGTGTGTGTGTGTGTGTGTGTGTGTGTGTGTGTGTGTGTGTGTGTGTGTGTGTGTGTGTGTGTGTGTGTGTGTGTGTGTGTGTGTGTGTGTTGTTATGTATTCTCATTGTATATTGTGTATCTGTACAAACTCGACGTCATTGTAAAAGAGGGTCACCCCTCAATTGATCTTTCAAGGTTAAATAAAGGAAAATGAAAATAAATGAAACAAGGCTCCACATCCTCTCTTCTTTGCACTTTAATCATTTCCTCCGTTGTCTTACTGTGTGTTAACCTCTTACCTGCCTCTATACCTGGCTGACTTAGTTTTGGTTTTGCAGCACATATGGTGTTTTAAAGTCATCATAGTCTTAGCGAGAAACAACGTCCTGCTGTCTGTTGATCTGTGATTGATGAGCTCACTCCGTCGAGTTAGTGAAAGATCCCCGTGAAAGTGTCTTAAATTATGATAGAGTGACCTTTGCTCTATCAAGTATGATGAATTTGTGTCATTCCGTAAGCCACTGTAGACTTTAAGCAGACGGGTAAACTGACTCTGGTAAGGAACACCATTATAACAGAGGCTCTGGCACGGTCTCTTCCAGCTAGATACATTTTTGAGGTGTCCAACAGAATTCCGATGTGGTTTCAGCCCTGCATAGGATAACGAGTCCAAGGTTACTGCTGGACACAGAGGTCTGGATAATACACCCTATCTGAATCCATAAGGATGAACCAAACGTATGGAAAGTGATCCAATTTTGGAGGAAGGGATCTTAAAGACGGAAATATGACAAATCTGAAAATGTGTGTCTTTAAACTTAAGTTTTACAACACCTCATCCCATATGAGTGGATTGGAGTAGCTCAGGAGAAGTCTGCAGAGTTTAACAAAAGGATAGCAATTACTTTTTTAGAGCATGTTTTAGTCCAGGAATCAGCAATAATAAAGGTTCAAGAGTAAGAATAAAATTCCGGGGGCGCCCTCAGCTCAGTTGGTAGGGCGTCCCCCCCCCATAGGCCTCGGCCAGCAGCGGACCCGGGTTCGATTCCAACCCATCGGTCGTTCTCTGCGTGTCACTCCCCTCTCTGCCCCATTTCAATTCTGTCTCTACACTATTAATAAAGCATAAAAATGCCAAAAAAAAATCTAAAAAAAAAAAAAAATACGAAATATCAGGATACAAAGCATTGACTGGTATGATAATCCCTGCCCCCCTCTTTGGGAGATTATAAATGACATGTCTTTGCCTTCCTCGTCCACCTACACTACACAGAGTAGAAGTACCATGATAAAACAAGCGGGGGAATCAATTATCAATATTTATGTATTCATTTAACCACCAATCTCTTTCTTTTTTTTTTGCAGTTCTGCAGTAGGAGTGGGTTTCTATGGAAACAGTGAGACCAACGACGGGGTGTACCAGCTGACCTACTCGCTCTACGATGCCAATCACACGTTGGGAGGCATCAACAATGTGGTGAGGGAAGAACAATCTACACATCACTAGCAGTCCTTTGTATTTATAGATCTGGAAAAAATGAAGAGATCACTCAAAATGCTCAGTGTCTCTCGTTTTACTATGTTTGAGTAGAATGAACATTTTGGTTTTTGTAATATAAACTACTGACAATATTTCCACCAACTGAACAGTAAAGATATTGTCATTTAGAGCATTTTTAATAAGTTATTTAGAGATGAAAATTGAAGAAAATTTGTCTTGACTTGTCATTTTTTTCCAGGGCTGTATATCTGTTACAATTGAAGGGTTTTTCCAGTGTTGAAATAGTGGAGAAATATGAAAAAGTATTTTGCTGTGAAAAACTTGCTCATCCCCCTATTTCTTATGTTGCGTTTTTTTTTTCAGTGACACTCATTGTTGTATTAGCACACAGAGCATGATCTTTTCATCGCGTTACTCTACTTTGGAACAGTAATTTACAGCTGGTAGACACAAGAACACCCCCCCCCTCCCTCCTCGTCTATTAATCGGGGCGTGCGTCTGTCTCAAAGCAGCACACATCACTGCGGGGGGTTCCCTATCCGCTGTTTGTCACTGTGAAGGAATTGAGGTGATTGCCGTCGGAGGATTTGTATATTGGGATTCCTTTCATACCCCTGACCTGCATTCACGCTCAAGTTATTTTGGAAGCTTAGCGTGGAGGAGGAAGGGGGTAGGAGGGAGGAAGGAGAGCAAGGGAGTCAGAACAAGAAGCAATGAGCAAGAGGAGGATTAACTACTCCCTTCTGCAGTGCATTAATGGATGTTAAGCCTCTCCTGTTTCCACCCCTCCGTCTTACTGTCTGTCTGTGTGTGTGTGTGTGTGGGGGGGGGGCATGTCAGCATCACATATCCACTTAAAGGCCTCATATGCACACATATTGTACTGTGTGGACACAAACAGTGTGCGTGCGCTCTTTGATCGTCAGGGGCTGAATATCACTCAATAGGAACAAAGAACAGATTTGGATTTAATCCATTGTTGCGTCCACATTGATCATCGGATGCAACAATTTGGGTCACAGTGGACAATGGGAGTAAATCCTGCCACAAAGCAGTTTACAACATTCACCTTCTGTTGAAAGGGTTTTTTAGGAGAAGGTGTGGATTTATCTTTATAGCCGTTTTAGAAGCTCTGTTCAAGTCAAGTCAATCTATAAAACAATATGATTCAGCAGAAGACATCCTCCAACATGTCCATCGTTTTGAATCGACTCCCCTCTTAAGCAGTTTCGACCAAAAAACTGAAAATGATAACCTTTTATAAAGGCAGTGCATATTTTGGGGGCTTTTGTGTTTTGGGGAGTGCATTCTTTTTATCTCAATGGAAGAACTAGGCTGGAAAGAGGGTGCAGATTCAGTACAGCAATGAAGGAAGGACATTGGATTCAACTTTTGATGATTTCACATCCTATACCGGCTCTCTGTGTCTTGCCAATCGATTCCACCCCTTAGCATGATGCTGTGGCTGCGTGAGCTACATGGATGGTGTTCCCTGGGGAGACAAAAGCTTTCTCACTTGCAAAAACTCTAGCTTGATGTAATGTAACTCCACTTCCAGAGCTGAGGAGGAGTCAAGCCCAGCCAGGCTGTCTGTGTCCAGTAGAGCTGTAAAGCATGCCTTTTAAGTCTCTGTTTAGTCTGGTGATTGAACGAGTAATTACTCCACTGATCTTTATATTGGTTTGCCGAATCCTTTCTAGGGCCTTTTTATGTGTATTTCTATTAACTTGGCTCATAAATCAATCACTTCAGTATAGCGTGTCTTACTTTGTTGCCTTTAATATATTTCCTTTGTTGATTTTCACATCACTGACTTGATATCAGACTAATGTAAGAATCTCTCCGCTACATGAGGATCCTGTGAGGTTTTTTGATTTACTCGTGCAGCTGTTTGGCTGTACTGGTGGCTTGTTAAGGCTCTTCCCATCCTAAGATGTGCACTCACTTGGCGAGGGTATCATGATGTGGCATGGAGAGAAAGATCTGATGAGGAGGTCCATTCTATCCGACAGTTTTCTTTTCCCTATTGAAGAGGGCTTTAGATTGTTCACAGGCGTTCTTTATTTTCAGCATTATTTTCAGCATTCAGCTTGCAACATTAAAATTAAAAGCTCTTCAGTGCTGCCCAGAAATAAGGAATGGCAAAATATGGCACTATATCACACACACTATATCACAACACTTCTGCTTCCAATTTACGACACGTTTTCAATTTTTTATCTTTAGCTCTTCCTCTTTGAAAAGTAAAAGCTGTCTCGTGATTCTCAGAACAAAATGATTACTGCTCGAGGCACCAATACATCAATTCCCTTAGACGTCTCTCCGCGGGGTCCTATATTCCTCAATGCATAACCTCACTTGACTGAAAATGCCCCGTGATCATATATATATTGTTTTATTGTCACAGTTAGCGCAGTTTATCTTAGTTTTTTTTTAAATAAAAAATCACTGAAGGCATCAAAACGAGAAAAGTTCAGTTGGGTGTGTATCGACTCTTGTGGTGCTGCCCGCTGCTGACGTGAGACATTTAAAATGGGTGGGCCTCACTTAAAGAGGCATGTCCAAAATGGAGAAGCCTTCTTGTGACCTGCTTTCAGTTAAAGTGTGCTTAAATCCATTTGAAGGGGAAGACGACAGGACCACCCAGATTAGGCAAATGTGGATCACCCAGACCTAGCTGATGGATCTCATTGCTCACAGTCAAGTCATCGGGGGGTGTGTGTGAGGGGGGGGGGGCTTGCAGATAAGATACAGGGCGTGTGTGTGGCAGGAGCTGGGAGAGATGATGAACCATAGAGGTGGGGAGAGGGAGAGCAGTTTACTGGCAATCAGAATACATACCCCCCAAGGGAGTGCTTGAATGGAGGATGGGCATGTATCTCTGCCTCATGGATACCCTGTCTAGAGTTTCTCACTTCCAAACCATCAGCAGCATCCACTCCAGTCCAATTTAATCAGGATTTTTTTCTAAATATTACGGTGTCATGGAGAATGTGCTGCTGCGTGTCTGTCTTCTTTCAAAGAAGACGGACAAAAAAGTTCTTTTTGTGGTGGGTTTTTTACAATGTGGGGAATAAACAGTCTTTCTCGGGAACACTTGAATGTCTTTCTTGAAGTCATGGGTATGGCAGGGAGAAAAAAAATCATCAATAAGGAAAGTGTGACCGCTACAAACGGCTTGATATTAGAATTTTTTTTAGAATTAGCCTCTTACACGGTTCAATGTTAAATTTGTGTGTTTGCATCCATTCATCTTTGCTAAATTCTTATGGGTTCAAGATATTGAATACAACTCTTTAGCCAGCATCCAGCTAGCTTTGTTTAGCAAAATAGACTGGAGAACAGCTAGCCAGACTCAGTTTAAATGTCTGACAAAATAGAATTCTCAGCACTTCTAAAGCTCACTTATTAACAACTTGCATATTGTTTATGTCTTGCATTACATGATATAATGTGTTCATTAATGAGCTTTTTAGAGGTGCTGCTAGAGGCTGATTTTGTTACCATTAAACTGAGCCGGGCCAACCTGCCTCTCACTGTTTCTTGGCTTTGTGTTAAGCTATACATATATCAATGGTTTCATGCATATTAATCCCCCTCTGCGTTAAAATATTATCTGAGATACAGTTGTTAAGTGTTAGTGTACGACTTTTCCATCGCGACGTGACATCTCAAGAAAATATTTCCAGTTTTGATTTCAGGGTTAGACCCCTTTGTTTACATTTCTGCAGGGTGGATTGCTGCTTTAACTGTAGAAGTGTGTCAAGCCACTGGGTGTGTAATTCCTATTGTAATGTGACTATGATAGGGAAACTGTCTCCCTCTGTCAGCGTCGGGCAAAAATGGACCTGTTTTCAACCTCTATTGACGCAGATGTTCACTGCATGTCATTGTTTTTTGTTCAAACAGAAAAGTATAATGCATTTACTCTGCTTTGCCTCCTCCCTCTCTACTCTCACTATCAAAGTCTGCTGTGATAACAGGTCTCCCCGGTATTGTAATCTGTATTCCACCCTTACTTTGTTTACAGGAAAATTAAAACACACGTTGAGGAGAAAAAGTTCATCTTTTCTCGAGGGAGTGCTTTTTTCGTTCTTTCACCTCTCTATCTACGTTTTCAATCAAATTTTTTTTTATAAATGTGTGCTTTTTATTCATTTATTTCTGGTTCTGTATCTTTCTGACTGTGTTTTTTTCTCATTGACTTGTCTCCCCTTCCATTGTTCTGTAATATACCATTTCTGTGATTGTCTTATTTTTATTTGATCTTTTTAGGTTTCAGGCTCTCTGGGCGATGTGGAAACTGGACTCAAACAGCACCTGGAACGGCTGGATGAAATCTTTGCCGCGAGGACCGACTACCTCCAAGCTCTGCGCTTCATGCAGCTGATGGTCAACAATGTCATCCGCGAGCTGATTGCTCTGCCGGATATCAACAAAGCCAACGTTGACTTGGCGGCCATCGCTGACCAAACTGCCTTTGTTGAGTACTACAGGTAGGTGGGGCCTTTGTGCCTTGTGTCACTGACATCATTTGAATTAGTCTGTGTGTGGTTAATGTCATGCTTTTCAGGGTGGGACTATATTAAAGGGGATGCACAGTAGACAAAGAACAGATGGGATTTTATGGATCTCCCCTCCAGAACACAGACCGGAAAAGCCATTTTTTCCCTGATTGCCAAATAAATGAATGCTGAAATGGAGCGTATTGCCCCCTGTGCAATGTTTGTGCTCCAACTTGTATTGCTCTCGCAGAAGGTTATGCATGGCAGAGAGGCTATTAGACCATAAATGATCTCCTTACCCACAGACTAACACATTGCTTGTGAGTGTTATTTTGATTGTTTTTTCCTCTTTAAAAGACTTTATTCCTTTCAAAAGAAAACAGTGAACACAGTGCGAGGGCAAAACTGAAACTCACTTAACATAGAAAACAGTACAGTTTTTTTTGATTGCTAAACCACAGTGGGCACAGCTGGAGCTACATGTTCCAAACTCTAACTACACAGCAGCAGTTCATGTGGACCAAACTCTACACAGTTTTCAAAACTCTCCACACTTATCTCATGGCCTTAACCACAACCAGCACAACACTGTGGATTTCCAGCATTTTGTTCAAATGCTAACACACTGCGGTCACAACTGTAAACCACACATTCAAAACAGAATGGATTGCAAATTCCACTGAAACACAAGCGCAAAAATACTTGTTTTGGGAAATGGACCAAGGAAGACAGGTTGTTGGAGGGAGTGGTTTTGGAGTGGCAGTGAGAGTGTGGATGTGTGGAGGAAGACCTAGAAGACATAGAGCTGTAATTTCTGATGAAATACAGTAAGGGCTACACTGATAGACCCTATTGTGAATCATGGTTGCTCATTGAGAGAGGCAGGGTTGAGGGTTCAACCCAATCTGCAAAAATCTAAAGTTGCTTCTGTAATACGAATTTTCCAGCAAACAAACAAGTGAGATCTATCTATCTATCGAAGCATATCTCTGATTTTCATTTATTTTTGTTTGCCTAAAAAAACTTGTATTTTATAAAATACACAATTTAATGTGAAAGAATTTCACTTTTTCCTCAAAGAATGTATGACGTAATATTTGTGAAGTAACTCAAATCATTCAAACTGTAAAGATTAAAAGTTTGTCATTTGTGTATTTGTGAGATGCTAGTGTTTGTACTCTGAGTGTGTTCTGAGTGACAGTGTGTGTTATCTCAATGAGGCTGGTTCATAGTGTTTGTACTCTGAGTGTGTTCTGAGTGACAGTATGTGTTATCTTAATGAGGCTGGTTCATAGTGTTTGCTGCACTGAGCCTATTTTGCAGGTGAAGTGAACTGTTCAGCTCCAGTGACTGTTGGTAGTGCAGACTGTAGTTAGAGTTTTGCACATTGAGCTCCAGTTGTGCCCACTGTGGTTTAGCGATCGAAAAAAACTAAACTAATTCAACGGACTAAGCCATATGTTGATTCATATTTCCGTATGCCACACTGCCATACCCGTTTGGTTGGACATTAAACTATGTTCCTCTTAATATACACAGCACATACTTTCAATTGCATTCTTAACATGCCACATCTGCAGCACACAGTGTAAAAAATCATAAACCTTGAAAGTTACAAACACATGCATGATCACTTACTTCCAGATCTATGTGCTACACAACCGTTTTATTATGTATCTGTGTTTACTTGTTATGGGGCTCATCTCGGTGTATCTATGGGAAGATGTGTTAGTCACGTAGCCCTTGGTTGTATAGAAGATAGTCAGTCTTACATAACCTCCACTGCAGCTCCACATCCAGTGTGTTCATCGTATTCACGGAGGATTTGGTGTTCCTTTTGCTTTTGTATAGATTAATTCACAACCTTTCACCTAAAAATGTGTGCTTTTTGTTATTCCAGTTTTTAAATCATTTACTTTAAATGCAACAAATCACTATTGACGCTTTTCCACCGCACATGTAGCTCAACTCGACTCAGCTCAACTTGGTTTTGGTAGCAGCACGGTTCGTTTTCCACTGCAAAAAGTACCTCCTGAACGTGGGCGGGGTTGTCATACAAAGAGGCAGAAAGCCGACGTCACCTTTTTAGCATCAGCTCAGCTCGCTTGGAACCTTGAGCGAGGCGATACCAAAAAACCAGTCGCTACAAGGCACCAGGTACCATGTTTTTGTGGTGGAAATACCAAAAATGTGAGTTGAGTCGAGTCCAGTTGAGCTGATACCACGCAGTGGAAAAGTGCCATATGTTCTAGTTGGATCAATCGGCTTATATTTTGGTCATGATTACAGCTAAACATTTTCAAACTTTATTTGGTTCTGAGAACCTCGCAATATTAAAAGGAGGGGTCTTGTTCAAATCCTCAGAAAACATACAGTAGTTGACACAATCTCATTTTGAGACATTGACTCGAGTTGTTCTGTCTACTGTAAATGCACTGTAAATGTATGTGCTTGTGAAACTCAAGATGTCAGACCCCCCTTGGCCATTTTGGGGCACCAGGGCCCATTCTGACACTTGCTGTGTGAGTAATCCAGGCATGATGGTGAAGATATGTGTGCCAGTTAAAATATTCATAAAACACTGTTTGCTATATGCTGTCTCATCACAAATGGTCCTTTCAACCAAAGTGCTTTTTTAATGATGAAATTCTCCTCATAAGACCTTTAATGTTCACTCTTGTGGCTGCTAATGATTTCCTTTGTTTTGTTTGGGATTTTGTTAAAATGGAGATCTTCTCGTTTTAGACTACATGAGGCATGAGAGGGAAGTATATACATATTTATGTACATAAAGGAAGTTTAGGTGTTCTAAAAGATTACTAAAATGATATGGCAAAACAAATCTGCATAGCTCTACAGTGAAGATCTTTAAAATGGGTCTATGGCTAAATGAAAAGTATCTCATAGAAACAATAAGGCGCAACATAAATGTGTGAAATAAACAAATTTTGTTAAACTTTATCTGTTTTGATCATTACATTTCTGATTTATTTTTTATAGATAGCTCACACACGTTCCCAAATTGTATTCTATGCTTCTTATTGG